>JAYJMC011227658.1:0-12912 GCA_036873965.1 Neoagarum fimbriatum | reverse complement strand
ACCATACAAAGCCAGTTTATTATGGATTAACAATATCTAGAATGGTTCGGGTAGGCTTGGCTAGGTGATTTTTGAGAATGAAATCTCAGAAGTCACCTTAATTATTATAAAAAATCTGTTGGAAAGCGTAAATGGAATAAGCCAGTAGCAAATTTTTATTTTTTTCTATTTATATTTAAGATGGAAGTTAATCTTATACTAAAAAATGATTCAAATTATTTTTAATATATGACGATAACTATATATCAATACTATTAATATATAGTTTTCCAATTTTATTTGTATTTCTAAACGTTTTGGTTAATCGAATCGATATCAGACTCAGATCTAGATATGCCGGTGTGTTATTCTGATCAACTTACGACTTACAAATAATACACCAGAGGAAGAGGAGCTGATAAAAAAGTAGCTTATAAACTAATTTTATTTGATATTAGGAGAGATAAATAAGAGAATTTAGACTTTAAAAAATAAAAAATTTATAAGAAATTATTAATCTTGTTACCAAAAAAACTTAGTAACAAGATTAATAATTCTATAAACAAAATGAACAATTACATAGTTTTTGCAAAAGCTTCTTTAGATTCCGAAATCGCTTCTTTTAATGACGCTTCGGCTTCCTCAGTAAATTGATTTGTTGTACGAACAATTTCAGTATATGGTTTTTGTGAAGTTGATAAATAAGTAATTAAACTTGCACAATAAGCTTTAATTTGCGATATTTCCAGATCATCTAGATAACCATTAATACCTGTATAAATTAAAGCAACTTGTTCCGCTACTGAAAACGGAGAATTTTGTGGTTGTTTTAAAAGCTCGCGTAATCTTGTTCCTCGTGCTAATTGTTTTTGAGTAGCTTCATCTAAATCTGAAGCAAATTGAGAAAAAGCTTCTAATTCAGCAAATTGCGCTAGCTCTAATTTTAGTTTGCCTGCAACTTTTTTCATTGCTTTAGTCTGTGCTGCTGATCCTACACGTGATACTGAAATTCCTACATTGATTGCTGGACGAATCCCTGAATTAAATAAATCATTTGATAGGAAAATTTGACCGTCAGTAATCGAAATTACATTTGTAGGAATATACGCAGATACATCACTTGCTTGTGTTTCAATAATAGGTAAAGCAGTCATACTTCCACCGCCTAAGGCATCACTAAGTTTTGCTGCTCGCTCTAATAAACGTGAATGTAAATAAAATACATCTCCTGGGTACGCTTCACGTCCTGGAGGACGACGAAGTAATAATGACATTTGACGATAAGCCATAGCTTGTTTCGTTAAATCATCATAAATAACTAAGGTTGCTTTTCCTTTGTACATAAAATACTCGGCTAAAGCGGCACCTGAATATGGAGAAATATATTGTAATGTAGCAGGGTCATTAGCACTTGCTGAAACAATGATAGTATATGCCATAGCTTTCTTTTCTTCAAGTACATTTACCACTTGAGCAACTGTTGAAGCTTTTTGACCAATTCCTACGTAAACACAAACTACATCTTCGGTTTTCTGATTAATAATGGTATCTACAGCAATAGATGTTTTGCCTGTTTGACGATCTCCAATAATTAATTCGCGTTGGCCACGTCCAATGGGAATCATAGCATCAATCGATGTAATACCAGTCTGTAATGGCTCACAAACTGATTTACGACTAATAATCCCAGGTGCCATTGATTCAAGTAAACGACTATCGGATGTTACAATGTCCCCTTTCCCATCAATGGGTATACCTAAAGGATTAACAACTCGGCCTAAAAAATCGTCACCAACAGGAATTTGTGAGATTTTTCCAGTTGCTTTAACTGTACTACCTTCTAAAATTTGACGTCCGGTACCCATTAATACAACACCGACATTATCATTTTCTAAGTTTAAAGCAATCCCGATTGTTTTATCTTCAAACTCTAAAAGTTCCCCACTCATTACTTGGTCAAGACCATAAACACGAGCAATCCCATCACCAACTTGTAATACAGTACCAATATTATCAACTTTTACATCTTGATCATATTGTTCAATCTGTTCACGGATAATACTACTAATTTCGTCTGGACGAATATTTATCATTGTATTAGTTTTAAAATAAAAAGTTAATAAAAGATTTATTTAGAATTTAAATTTCTATAAGGCTATCTAAATGTTTTGCAAGTTTTTGTAATTGGTTTTTAATAGTAAAATCAATTATTTTTGATTCCGTTCTAATTAAAAACCCACCAATTAAACTTGAGTCAACAGTAATGACTAACCTAATTTCTCTTGCATCTGTTAATTCTTTTAATTTTTGAATTAATGTATTTTTTTGTAAATTTGCAAAAGGGTAAGCTGTAGAGACTTCAATCATTTTAATTGAAGCGGCTTTATAGACTAATTCTAAATAATTAGCAATTATTGATTTTAATAAATTAATTCGATTTCGACTTACTAAAATCATTAAAAATTTGAAAGTTTCACTATTCAATTGTGACTTTAACGTTTTTGTTAAAATTTCAGATTTTGCATTTTGGCTTACAATAGGATTATTGAAATAATTTGTAAGATCCTCATTTTCACCTAGAAAAACTTCTAAATTCTGAAAATCTGCTGTCACTTGATGCATAATATTTTTTTCAACAGAAAAATCAAACAGAGCACGTGCATATGGAGCTGCAATTTTTGAGGCTAAGGGATTTCCACTCATAATAAATCTCCTTTTAATTTTTGAATAGTATCATTAATTAATGCAGATGCACGATCTTTTGGTCCAAAGGTTTCTTGGGCACGACTAATAGTTCTTTTTAAGACTAAGGAGATAATTTGTTGCTTAATTTCTAGAAATATTTGTCGTTCTTTCGATCGAAAAGTAGAAAATGCTCGTTCAAAGCTTATTTTTAGATCTTTTTTCGCTGCATATGAATCAGATTCTAATAAAACCTTTTTTGTTGCTATAGTTTCATTTTTAATTTCACTAATTACAAGGTTTGCTTGATCTAATTGTTTTTGAGCATCCATAAGACGTTTTTGAGCTTCATTTAAGCGATCTTCTGCATCTTGAACACTCTTTACAATTGAGGTTTTTCTTTCTTCGAGTAAAGACCCTAAAAAGTCTTTTCCGGTATAAATTAGTATTCCAAGTAATGCTAAAATATTTATTAAACCTGTTTCAAGAATATCTAAATTTAAACTAATCCCTTCTTCTTCGGCAAGGAGTGTAAAAATTTGATTAAAATTTTCCATAGTTTTGAGTTTTTATATAAACTGTTCACTGTTGCGGAGCTCGACCTGAAGTCTAAAGACTTACTTCGCTAGCTCTCACTTAGTCTGACGACTTGTTTCACTACAAAAAGGAAAATTACACTTAACAAAAAATTTAAATTGATAACCTAGTTTCAATATCTGCACATAAAGATTTTACAATGGTCTCTAAACTATTTAAGGCAATCGTTTTTTTTGTAATTAAATCTGTTTGAATCGAATCTAATAAATTATCAACATATTTTTGAGAAATCTTTAATTCAATTTCTAATATTTCTTTATGAATTTTTTGTGAGTTTGTAATTTCTAATTGTGCTTCTTTTCGGACGCTAGTTAATTCATGCTCATATTGTTGCGTTAATTTAGTGGCCTCTGATAAAATTTCTGAAGCTTTACCAAGATTTGTTAAAATATATTCTTTGCGCTCTTCAATTATGGATAATAATGGATTATATAGAAGGATATTTAGTAAAACCACTAGTAATATAAATTGAATTGCAACCAAAGGTAAAGTTGCATTAATATCAAATAACCCACCAGGTCCATTAACGTCTGAACTTGAAATTAGGATTGAAAGATTAATCATAGAAAATCTATCTAATATGCTATAGAATTAAAAATTTTTTTTTTATAAAAAAGATCATGAAAAAAGATCATGAAAAAAATCATCGATTTTGGACGGTTTTGGAATGAAAAGCCTGATAATTTTAAAAATCTAAAGAATGTTCAAATCAAATTCGATTTGAACATTCTTTAGATTTAGAAGAAAAAATTATCGAATCAATAATTTTAGTCTGACGACTTGCTTTTATTCCACAAAACGCCACGTTTTATGGTTGGTTCATGAGCTAATAATAGCTATTATTAGGTATTAAACGGGTTAGCGAATAATAATGCTAATGCTACTACTAGGCCATAAATTGTTAAAGCTTCCATAAAAGCTAAACTTAATAATAGAGTACCACGAATTTTGTTTTCTGCTTCAGGTTGACGAGCAATCCCTTCAACAGCTTGACCAGCTGCATTCCCTTGACCAATTCCAGGTCCAATTGCAGCTAAACCAATTGCTAAACCAGCAGCGATAACAGAAGCAGCAGAAATAATAGAATCCATAATAAATTTTAAACTGTAAATATATATAATTTTGAAAAAGTCTGATTGAAATAATGAGAACCCCCATTATTCCAAAGCTTCTGCAATATAAGCAGCAGCTAATGTTGAAAAAATTAAAGCCTGTACTGAACCAGCAAAAATTCCTAGTAACATAATAGGTAATGGAATAACCAAAGGAACTAAGGAAGTAAGTACTGAAATTGTTAAATGAAACTCAGTAGCCATATCCATCATTTTCTATTGAATTTGATGGATATGGCTACTTGTTCCCAAACCGTACGTGCAACTTTCACTGCATACGGCTCTCCCCTTTACTGTAAGATGCCAATTTTATTACTAAAATGGTCGTAGTCTTCTATTCCCCTTTTCTTGTTAATTTCCTTCGAAATAAAAAGGTATTTAAAAACGGTAAAGCTACCCCCAATCAGGGCTCTTCTCGCATCAGGATTACTCCTCTTAGCGAGTTCTATTGTTTTCAATGTATTGCGTAGTAAGAACTTAGGATACCCGTTCGAGTTATATCTAATATACATTAGCTAGTGTTAACGATGGAAATTTAGATTGTCGATGAATTGAACCTTCTAAATCGTCAAAATGGCCGATTTACCCATTTGCCACTCAGTTTAGCGGACCCGCACATACTCTGGGTTTCAGGCAATCCAGCTTTATCCATATTCTTCTTTCACCTTGCACACCTTCTTGAGACTATGGGATTATCTCTCAATGCGCTTTCATGACATGCTATGGTCCCCTAGGCTTTCACCGTCAGGTAAGTCACGTGGTTTCCCTCATATTTTTTTCCAATGAGTTCCAGCACCCTGGAAACGCAATATATCTATTCAATTCGCACTTCATCAGCTAAAACATTTCCAAACAATCGGAAACTTAATGATAGTGGTTTTGTAAAATCTTCTAAAATATTAATTGGTAGAAGAAGCGGAATCGGTTCGATATATCTTTTAAAATATCCTAATCCTTTTTTACTTAAACCTGCATAGAAATAGGCAAAAGAAGTTAATAAAGCTAATGCAACCGTAGTATTAATATCATTTGTTGGGGCAGCAAGTTCTCCCTCGGGTAATTCAATTAATTTCCATGGTATAATAGCACCAGCCCAATTACATCCAAATATAAATAAGAATAATGTTCCAATAAATGGAATCCATTCTTTATAGAAACTTTCACCTAGTTGGTTTCTAGCGATATCGGTTACAAATTCAACTGCTGTTTCCATAAAATTTTGCCAACTATGTGGAATTCGATCAGCATTTGAAGTCCCAAGGATTGAAAATACTAATAAAATTAGTAAAACTAACCAAATAACAACTAAGACCTGTCCGTGAACTAGAAAACCGGCAATGTTCCAGTAAAAATGTTTCCCAACTTCTGCCTCTGCTAATAAAGTAAACGTATTCGAAGAAAAAATTTCTGGGTGCATAAAATTTCACTAATTTAGTAGACTACCCAATATAAAAAAATATACAGGAACAATTAAAATTATAATAAATACACTCTAATTTTAGGATTGTTTTTGTAAAATACTTTATTTTTAACTCTGCGGATTTAATTTGTTAACCATTGATAACCTTTTGTTTCTAATTCCTTTGCTAAGCTAAAAGAACCTGTTTTTACAATTTTTCCATTTTGCATTACATGAACATAGTGTGGATTTACATAATCTAATAATCTTTGATAATGTGTTATTAGTATAATAGCTTTATTTTTATTCATAAAACTATTAATTCCATCAGAAATTATTTTTAAAGCATCAATATCTAAACCTGAATCAGTTTCATCTAATATAGATAACTCTGGATCTAACAAAAGCATTTGTAAAATTTCATTTCTTTTTTTTTCTCCACCTGAAAAACCTTCATTAACATTTCGATTTAAAAATAATGGAGACATACGAACTAAATTTAATTTTACAGTTACTATACTTAAAAATTCTATTGGATCCGCTTCTGACTTATTGTAAAAAAGTTGTTTAGAATTATATGCCAACCTTAAAAAATCTTCATTACTAACCCCAGGAATTTCAATTGGGTATTGAAAAGCTAAAAAAATACCTAAATGAGACCTTTCTTCTGGATCAAGATCTAAAATACTGGAACCTTTAAAAAAAATATCTCCAGATATTATCGAATAAGCGGGATGACCTGCCAAAACTTTTGAAAGAGTGCTTTTTCCCGACCCATTTGGACCCATAATTGCGTGAATTTCACCCTTATTGACTGTTAAATTAAGTTTTTTTAGAATTTCATTTCCATTGATTGAAACTTGTAAATTTTTAATATTTAATAGAGATAAACTTTTTTCCATTAGCCAACACTTCCTTCTAATTTTAATGTTAATAATTTATCTGCCTCAGCGGCAAATTCTAAGGGTAATTTTGTAAAAATTTCTTTACAAAATCCACTAATCATAAGTTCAACAGCTTTTTCAACACCAATTCCTCTTTGCAAAAAATAAAAAATTTGTTCTTCGCCAATTTTTGAAGTTGAAGCTTCGTGTTCAATTTTAGCAGTAGAATTTTGAATTGAAATAAATGGAAAAGTATTTGCGTTAGATAAATCACCAATAAGTAAAGAATCACACTGAGAATAATTTCTCGATCCAAAAGCTTTATTTGTAATATTGACAAGCCCTCGGTAACTATTTTTTGAGCTTCCAGATGAAATACCTTTTGAGATTATTTGACTTTTTGTATTTTTTCCAATATGAACCATTTTTGTCCCCGTATCCGCTTGTTGGTAATTATTTGTTAAAGCAACTGAATAAAACTCCCCAGTTGAATTATCGCCTAAAAGTAGACAACTTGGATATTTCCAAGTTATAGATGAACCTGTTTCTACTTGAGTCCATGAAATTTTTGAATTGAAACCAACGCAAAACCCACGTTTTGTAACAAAATTATAAACTCCACCTTTTCCAAATTTATCTCCTGAGTACCAATTTTGCACTGTTGAATATTTAATATTAGCATTTTCTAAAGCTACTAATTCAACAACAGCAGCATGAAGTTGATTCGTATCATATTGTGGTGCAGTACAACCCTCTAAATAATTTACTTGACTATTCTTTTCTGAGATAATTAGAGTTCTTTCAAATTGACCTGAGTTTTGATCATTAATTCGAAAGTATGTTGAAAGATCTAAAGGACAGTGAGTATTTTCAGGAATAAAACAGAAAGAACCATCTGTAAAAACTGCAGAATTCAATGCTGAGAAATAATTATCACCGATTGGAACAATCGAACCCAAATATTTTTCTATCAAACTCGAGTGTTCAATAATTGCTTCTGAAATTGAACAAAAAATGATACCAAATTTATGAAGTTCTTCTTGAAATGTTGTACCAATTGAAACACTATCAAATACAACATCTAAGGCAACATTTGATAATCTTTTTTGTTCTGTTAATGATATCCCAAGTTTTTCAAATGTTTGAAGTAATTCTGGATCAACTTAATCAAGATTTTTTAATTTTTTTTGATCTTTGGGTGCTGAATAATAGATTAGATCTTGATAATCAATTTTTGGAAACTTTACCGATTGCCATTCGGGTTTGACCATTTGTTTCCATTTTTTATACGCTTTTAATCGAAATTGTAATAAAAATTGTGTTTCTTTTTTTTTTTTTGAAATGATAGTAATAATTTTTTCATTCAGACCTTTTTCAATGATATCTTTTTGAATATTGGTTGAAAATCCATATTGATAAGTTTGGTTTACTAATTGACTTATATTTTTATTTAATTTTTTATTTGATTGATTAATCATAAATTTAAAAAAAAAATTCTATTGATGATCATTAAAAAGTGCAATTTATTGGGAATTTTTCTAGCTACTATTATAAAAAAATATTAATCAGTTAATGAATTAGGGGTACATAAAATAACTATTCTTAAAAGTTATACTAATTATAAGTTATAGAAGTTTTTGAAACTTCTATAAAGCATGCTATAATTCTTATCAAGGTTAACAAAAAAGTTTAACCGATAGAACTAATTTTTTGAAATTAGTTAAACATCTATTATATATTGCCTTTTTATTTTAAGGAGAAATCAATGTCTCAATCTGTATCAGAACGGACTCGAATTAAAAGTGACCGTTACGAATCTGGTGTAATCCCTTATGCTAAAATGGGTTACTGGGATGCTTCGTACGCAGTAAAAAGTACTGATGTACTTGCATTATTCCGAATTACACCACAACCAGGTGTAGATCCAGTAGAAGCAGCAGCAGCAGTTGCAGGTGAATCTTCAACAGCAACATGGACAGTTGTATGGACAGATTTATTAACAGCTTGTGATCGTTACCGTGCAAAAGCTTATCGTGTAGATCCAGTTCCAAACACGACTGATCAATTCTTTGCTTTTATCGCATACGAATGTGATTTATTCGAAGAAGGTTCATTATCTAACTTAACAGCATCGATTATTGGTAACGTATTTGGTTTCAAAGCCGTAGCTGCATTACGTTTAGAAGATATGCGTATTCCTCACTCATACTTAAAAACATTCCAAGGACCAGCTACTGGTATTATTGTAGAACGTGAGCGTTTAAACAAATATGGTACGCCATTATTAGGTGCAACAGTAAAACCAAAATTAGGTTTATCTGGTAAAAACTATGGTCGTGTTGTTTATGAAGGTCTGAAAGGTGGTTTAGACTTCTTAAAAGATGATGAGAATATTAACTCTCAACCATTTATGCGTTGGAGAGAACGTTTCTTATACTGTATGGAAGGTATTAACCGCGCATCATCAGCTACTGGTGAAGTAAAAGGTTCTTACTTAAATATTACAGCAGGAACGATGGAAGAAGTATACAAACGTGCTGAGTATGCTAAAGCTGTTGGTTCAATAGTCGTTATGATTGATTTAGTAATGGGTTACACAGCAATTCAAAGTGCTGCAATTTGGTCACGTGATAATGATATGCTTTTACATTTACACCGTGCGGGTAACTCAACGTATGCACGTCAAAAAAATCATGGTATCAACTTCCGTGTTATTTGTAAGTGGATGCGTATGTCTGGTGTAGATCATATCCATGCTGGTACAGTTGTAGGTAAATTAGAAGGTGATCCTTTAATGATTAAAGGTTTTTATGATACTTTACGTTTAACACAATTAGATGTTAACTTACCATATGGTATCTTCTTCGAAATGACATGGGCAAGCTTACGTAAGTGTATGCCAGTAGCATCTGGTGGTATTCATTGTGGTCAAATGCACCAATTAATTCACTATTTAGGTGATGATGTTATCTTACAATTCGGTGGTGGTACAATTGGTCACCCGGATGGTATTCAAGCAGGTGCTACAGCTAACCGTGTTGCTTTAGAAGCTATGGTCTTAGCTCGTAACGAAGGTGCTGATTACTTTAATAATGATATTGGTCCGCAAATTTTACGTGACGCTGCTAAAACATGTGGGCCTTTACAAACAGCATTAGATTTATGGAAAGATATTAGTTTTAACTATACTTCTACAGATACAGCTGATTTCGCAGTAACACCGACAGCAAACATTTAATCTGCTTCTAGTTACTAATAAAAAATAAAAATAAATTACCTTAAAAAATTAAAGGAGTATTTGAATAGTGAGACTTACACAAGGTTGTTTCTCGTTCTTACCAGATTTAACTGATCAACAAATTGAAAAACAAATTGCTTATTCTATCAACAAAGGTTGGGCAATGAACGTTGAATGGACTGATGATCCGCATCCTCGTAACAGCTATTGGGAATTATGGGGTTTACCATTATTTGATGTAAAAGATCCTGGGTCTGTAATGTTTGAATTACGTGAAGCTCGTAAATCATGCGCAGCTGGCTATATTCGTATTAATGCATTTAATGCTGCATATGGTACTGAAAGTTGTGTTATGTCTTTCATCGTAAACCGTCCAACAAACGAACCAGGTTTCTATTTAGAGCGTCAAGAATGTGAAGGTCGTCGAATTGCTTACACTATTAAAAGCTATAGTGTTCAAGCTAATCCAGAGGGTGGTCGTTACTAATTCTTTTTAATACAAAATTATTGAATAGAAACAATTCATTGTTTCTATTCAATAATGACAAATTTTCGATTAGATACTCGCGATACTTGAGTAGCAAAAATACAAAACTCACCAGTTGAATCAATCTTGTATTCGTCAATGAATGACTCATATAAATATTTTCCTACCTTTGGTTACGAGTAAAAACCTAAATTTTTTTCAATTAAAATTATTTTATGAGAGAAATATTCCTAGAAATACTCCACGTGGTTATCAAAGGTTTACTCTATAGTGTGCTATTTAGTGCCATAATCAAATTACTTGAGGTAATAAGAAACTCTAATTAAATGCCAAATTTACTAAATCCAAACAGCTTCACTAAAATTATCGCTGTCGGTATTTTTTCTAAAGCCCATTTGAATTTGTCCGCTGTTCTTGCCAACTCGCTAATTTCGTTTGGTCTATACTTCGTATAACTCCATAATGTATTATTCTCTTCACGGTACATCTAACAGTAACAGTCTCCAATAAACGTATCTAGAAAACTTTTTGTTTTTCGGCTTGGATCATAAGGGAAATCTCTTTTCCATTTTACCGTGTTGGGTTCTCTTGATATTGTTATTTCAATAATATTAGCGAGGGTTTTGGGTCCATTTTCGTCTGTAATCCGACTAATCCGACTCCAAGCCACCCATTGATATTTTTTAGTACTTGTTTTTTTTCTTGTTAACTGGTGAAATGGTTCAAATTTTATTTCAATTCAATAAAATATTTTATGAGTAACATTTATAATTAATCAAACTTGTTGGTAAAGTATTTCTTACGGCTGCATTGTATGCTGTTGGATCTGGATTAGCACAAAGGCTATGGATGGGAGTAAAGGAATTCCAATTACTGATAATTTTTAATTTTGTGCGAAAAGCCAGTAGTGACAAATTTTTAATCTAATTTTGAATGCGTTTACAAAAAAGTGATTTTAGAACGTAATTTAAACGCTCTCGTGATGCTTTAGCTCTAAAAATTTATAATCCAAAAATTGCTCATTGGTCAGTACCAAAAGCTGGTATAATTTTAGCTTCCAGATTGTTTGTTTTAGTAAGTTTTTCTTTGATTAAATACTCTAAAACAAAGCATTATCAATATATTTGGAAAAATCATTCTTCTATTGATTTATAAGTTGGATCATTTTTGTTTCCCCTGTCCAAAAAAAATTCCAAAATAACTCTCATCTATTCCGATGAATAAGCACAAAAATTGGAGTTAGAACTAAGTTTGGAAAAGGTCGAATATTTCAATTTCAAGTATAGTATCGTTTTTCGAAGCAAAGTACCACGATTTCTGATCGTTTCAATTGTTTCATTTTGTTAACCCTCTTTTAAAAATTTTTTTTTTTAGGGGTTTTTACTCCTATTTCTTCAACAAAAGCTCATTTATTAGAAGACTAAAGTATAGACTCAACTACTTACTGAAGTAAATAGTTGAGTTACTAACTAAAACCCGATCTTTTAGACTACAAAACAGAAATGATTTTAGTATAATTCATCTTCTTGATGAACTAAAATTTTACAATCTGATTTAGGATATGCTATACAAGTTAAAACGAATCCCGCTTCAACTTGATCATCATCTAAAAAAGTTTGCTCTGATTGATCAATATTCCCACTTTCTACTTTCCCTGCACAAGTTGAGCATGCACCAGCACGACATGAATAAGGTAATTCGATACCTTGTTCTTCTGCAGCATCTAATACAAATACATCATCATTACAATCAATTGTAGAATCGATACTATGCTCTTCACTTAATAACGTCACTTTGTAAGTAACCATATAACTCCTTATTTTAATAATTATAAAGCAATAAAATTTTACTTTACTACTTTATATTATACCACCTAAACTTGTTACAAATAAAAATTTTTTTTTTAATTTTTATAATATTAATATTAGCTAGAAAACTGTTGAAACTAATCTATAGCAAACAAAAAAAACATTGAAATACAGAGATGTCAAAAATCATAATAGGTCTCAATAGTATAGTTATTTTTTCTAACCTATGAAGAAAATACGAGTCGGATCCTCGAATCAAGTAAATACAAATTTTTGAGGTCTTTTGTATCTGTTTAAGGTATTTATATGCGAAAAGTCATTATAAAAAATTGCTTTCATTTAGTCCAGTTTCCACTAGAACGACGTAACAAGCTGTTATTTTCAATCGGAAAATAAAACCCCATTCGCTGGCGAAATAACCCAAATGGGTTGAGAGCTTACTTTGTTAGATGGCGGCTCTCGGCTCTGCTGCCGAACATTTACTAGCCTGCTTTAAGGTTAAATTAGCCATAGAAAATTAACTTTTTTATAACGAAATAACATATCAAGCCAAAAACAATTTTAAGAATTTTGTGGATCCATTTGAAATCCTAGCCATTTTATATTAATTTAAATCTGACTTTCCTTTTATGATACTTGCTGTCAATGATTGCAAAATTAATTTAATTGATCTTACAGCATCATCATTCCCAGGAATTGGTATATCAATTAAATCAGGATCACAAT
>JAYJMC011216625.1:0-12920 GCA_036873965.1 Neoagarum fimbriatum | reverse complement strand
CAGGGGTACTTCGTACTACTGCGGAGACGTGAAAAATACTTTGAGGCGGATCCGTTGCCGGCAAGGTACTTTTGGGAGAGTTATCGCGTAGTAGAGATCCGAATCGTGTACGGAAAGCATGAATATGATCAGCGACATTTTGAGCAAGACCTGCACTATCAGCTGCCCAGCCACCTTCGCCGTGTAAAGAAAGATCATTTACATCACTTTGGTGGTACACTTCTGCAGCAGGGGGGTCTACAATAGATGTGGTCTCGACAGTAAGGACAGCAGCGGATAATGTGACCGAAGGTTTGGTCATGGCGCGTGTAAGAACTGATCGACGCTCATTTGCTTTCTTCTGGGACATCATGAGCCGGTTGAGTGCTGTAAGTAGGGCACCACGCGGTTGTAGATAAAAGGTGAAGTCGTTGTGTTGTGCATCAATAAGTCTCGCAAGCTGTGCACGAAACCATCCACACTTCTCAAAACAGAATCGGTGATCCCTTGTATATTGAGCAAAAGCAAGGATGGTCGAGCTCTGATCATCGAATGCACGACGGACATTTTCAAGATCTTGTGTGGGGAACAAGACTTCAAAATCATCAAGAGTAGAGTCAAGAATAGCATTCTTGGCCCATTGGCTGATCATCCGATCTCGGCTGATATCGTAAATTGAGTCAATACGGACGGTAATGATCCGATTACGAAGGATACGAGCCATGAGATGCGATTGACCAGGGATGGTATACTGGAAGTTGATGTAGAGTGGGGGTGCAACGGTTTCAGCAAGGCCGGCTTCTTCTTGAGGAGGGATGAATGGAAGTACATCAAGTCCAATGGGAAGAGCTTCCTCGCAATTGAGATCTTGAGGTATGTTTGCTGGAACAGCCAATTCATCAACACCAGTCGCCATGGTGGGAAATACGGTTGTTTTATTGAAAGAACGCGTGTGAGGACTCAAATGCGATCTTGAAGGGGTCCCGACGAGGCCAGCAACGTGTTGTGGCAATGAGACGGGAGGGAACATAACTGGGGGTAACTGTGTAAAGGGAATAGTAAGGGCCGTTATAACCTGACAGTGTACGACAACTCTGTGTTGGTACGCTGGAAAAGACTGGTTGAAGATGTCGGGAAAGGCAATCCGGAATTGCACCTTGGACAGCTTCAATCTGATCAGCTAGAGTTGGGATCTTCCGTGAGGCCCGGAAGAAGAACTCTAGATAATCTACTAGGATCGGTAGGAGCGAAGGGTCCGCTGGGCAGAGGTCGCTACTATCGAAAGGGGAGAAAAGGGTAGAAAGTCGTGCTAGAATCGCCGTGAAGCGTGAGCACCCGAGGTAAAGATATGAGGAGGGGCTCTTAGCTACGCTAGATGAGAAATGATTCACACATTGGTTCGTGTGGAGCAAAGATCGGAAAGGTGGACTGAAAGTGCGCCGAGAGAGCAGGGCGAGGAACTTGTGTACACTAACATCCTCCCTGACTTTGCGCAAAGAAATGCGTGAAGTCTAACCGTGAGGGAAACAAGTTGTGAGGTGAACATGAAAAAATATGATCGCGACGGGGTGTCGCGCCTCAATATGACAGATTGTGGACAGGATAGAGATTTGCCACTCTTGTGTCGCTGAGGTAAACAGATAAGAAGACATGATCGCAGCGGGAAAAAATACTGCGCCTCAATAGGACAGATTATGGACATGGAAGGCCATGCCACTCTTGTGTCGCCGGGGACCAAAATTAGTTGGGCCAAGACAAGTTATTCGGGGGTTCGATTCGTAGGTGACGGAGGGATTGCGAAGAGATTGCGGAGATGCCGAGAATGAGGGAAAAGGGATCCAATACTATTCTCCTTGAGTGCACCAATACTATTCTTGCTTGATAGGCGCGCCGTCATCGTAGGTGAGTCCGTCAGGACGGCCGTAGTGGCCCATGAAACGATGATTGTGGCGAGCCAACAAAATCCAAGCGACAGCTTTCGTATTTGCATCGGCCGGGTTTATCGATCCGCTGATGTGGAGAGCGATTAGTTCGCGCCGTTCGCGCCACTCTTGGATTGCAAAGTGCTGAATGTCAATGTGGCGACCGCGGGGAGTCGGTTTGTTCTCATTGATCATGTTGATGCAAGCCTTGTTGTCGATGAACAAAGGTGTGGGTTCAGTTTGTTCGAGCAACATTTCGAGGAGGAGGGCACGCAAATACTTGATCATCTTGGCGGCTTGAACAGCAGCAATGAATTCTGCTTCAGTGGACGAAGTAGTGACGATTGCTTGGAGCATGCTCTTGTACAGGACGACGGCACCGCCGAAGCAGAGGCCGTACCCAGTGTAAGAGCGGCGGGTGGATAGACAGGTACCATGGGAGGAATCGACAAAAGCAACCAACTGGAGCAGACGGTACAGAGGGAAACTGGGAAGTTTCGGGTCTGGCTTGACAAGGTCGAATGGGACATCGGGCAGTTCCATATGCGCTTCGGGACGCCAATAAATGAGCCCCCAAGACGCTGTACGCCGAAGGTAACGAGCCAGATTCTTCAGGGCCTGGTAATGTTCATAGGCCGGGTGAGTGGAGAAACGAGACAGGAACGACAACGCAAAGGCGATGTCCACTCGACAGACAACATAGCAGAAAATAATTTCGCCAAGAAGGCCACGGAAGCTGAAACCGACACGTTGCGCGAGAGCAGCGTGTTCCTTAGTACCTTCCATAGGGCCATCAAGCTTGTCGAGAACCTGTAGTGTCTTCGTATCATCTTCCGAAATCGGGATCGAGTGTACGCGGTCGGGGTCTTTGGGACTGGCGTTTTCCCAACCATGAGTCTTGAGCAACATCATTATGTAGGATTCGGCGGACAGACGATTGTAGTATCGAGTCTGATGGATATCAGCGCCATTGAATCGCATGTAGTAACCTTGGGGAGTCATCGTGCCTGGGCCTTCGTCAGATGTGGTAACAAACTTGTCGATAGAGGCGATGATGGCCTTGCCGAGAGCAGTATCGCGAGCAGCAGCGCCGAAATCATCCACTTGACGGAGAACGTATGAGCGAGGGAATTGAGCAGGCAGAGTACGTGGGAGTGCAAACGGCGGCGGTGGCGGGCCAAAAGGTACAGACGTAGTCGGAACCGGTGGTACATGCAGAGTCGGAATGGGTGTGGTCGGCTGAGCCAAGATCGGGACAAAAGGAACGGTCGAAGTCGGAATTGGTGGGACAGTCGAGGTCACAACTGGTAGGATAGGCAAAGTCACAACAGGTGAGATGGGCATACAGGTGACTGGGGACGGAACCGGCGTAGTACAAGGAGGGGGGGCATCGGGTGAAATCGGCACACATGTGACTGGGGACGGAACAGGCGGAGTGCAAGGGGTCGGAGCAAGTGGTCCAATGTAGAGACTCTGCTCGTGCGTGGTCTTGCGGTAACCAAGGTTCTTGATCAGAATGTTGTTGGCGAAGTCTTCCCATGAGACACCAGCCTCTGGATGTCCTTGCAGAGCGCTACCAAGGGGAATCAAACTTTTCCTGGGGTCGATGGCGTATCCGCATTTTCTCTTGAACCAGGAACAATACGCTTCATCTGGTCGCACGAAGCACGTTTTAGTTGGCGGCGGCGACTGTTGATACGCGTTGGTCGTGTCGCCAAAGATAACGATCTTGTTGGTGGCAGCAGCAGCAGCAAAGAATAATCGAAGGGCTGGAAAATGAACACAAGACGAGTATGTTTTCACGCCTTCGCGCAGCCAGGGGGCTGCTCTCTTCGAGCCGTTGATACAACAACGACATTTCCGGCGGCCGTCGGCGGCCTTGATAAGGCAACTCCAGATCAGATTGAGAATGTGGGCGCCTTCAAAGTACGGGACAGGCATACCAAAAGTACCGGCTTCATAAAATTGGTCCATTTGTTTGTTGAATGAGGCCTCCCAATCATCCCAATTGGAAAGTTTCTTCAAGCGGTTCCGAGTAAAGCTTTTGAGAGCTTTCTCTTCATCTGTCATGCCTTCTACTTGGAGTCTGTGTAGAATGGCGTCAATGTGGAGGACATCAATGTCACGAAGATGGAGAGGGGGCATACCGGATGCGCGCAAAGAAGTTTTCAAAGCGGGAGCAATCTTCAAGGAAATCTCATCCAAAGGGGAAGGAGAAGAACAGAAAGATGTGAGCAGCTTTTCGATATCAGTGCACTTCATCACACGAATTCCATTGACTTCAAAGATGTAGGATCCAGTGTATTTGCGACGAAATGTTGCCAGACGCTTGTCGGCAGGGCAGGCGGTAAACTTGGACACAAAAGGGCGACCCAGGCGAGAACAACGCTTGAACTCAAAGCCAGCAGAGCCAGTGGCAATATCCAACGGGAAATTGTAAGTAACGAATTCACTGAATGGGTGAGTTTGAATCTCCAGTGTGCAGGGGTTGTCTGCAAGGTTCTCATATGTGTACTGGGGTTCACCATCGGCAGCGAGGCGAAGGGCTTTCACATATGGGGGAGCTTCGTCAGGATGGAGGTCATTCATGCCTTCATCGAATGCAATATGACAGCATCTTTTCACGATCTCTGTCTCAGCGTCAATATATAATGCATTCTTCAACGTCCGTGCATATCCAAGGAAGGCGCCTTTGCGACTATCCGGGAGCAGCTTGACCAATCTGCGGCCAGTCGGACGACACGGGAGGGCATAGATGCGACAGCCGAAGACACGAAGACGATCCAACGGCGGGTCTTTGTGACGAATTTGGCTGTAAGCAGACGTAGTATGCTTTCCGTGAGGGACCATATTGTAAATCATCAAGTAGTAATGAAATGCATATGGCCAATATCGAAGATCGAGGCCAGCGCCATGAAGCATCGTCATCATGGCTTGACACACAGTTTGGTGTGGACGTTCACCAGGACCGTTTTGATGAGACGCGTCGTTGCCGGTTTCTTCAACACGATAGCCGTGGGTGGCGAAAATCTTCCGAATTTCTTCACTGTGAGCTAACTCTCCTCCTTGATCAAGACGCACATACGTATTGGCAAAGTCGACGGGGAGTCCGTTGCGGGCGAACCACGCGGCAAGGAATTCGACAGGAGGGTGTTTGGATTCGAAGCAGCCGCCCCAAAATGCACCTGTTTTATGACAAACGATCGACAGGAAGCAAGTTTCTCCATTGAGCCCGACAATATTATCAAAGCGATCCTGATCTTTAGAGCGGCCAACGACGAAACAGAAATCCATGGAAAGGCCTTGCATGGGATATTCCGCGGTGCGACTGTCAAGCTTGGGTTTGTTGGTATGGCGGAGCTTATCGGCGGTACACATGTGGCACTGATCAAGTTCTGATGGAGGTGGGAGACGAGGAATCCGCGCCGATGTTTTGTGCAAGATGCTCATCTTTCTGAAATTGAGGTGGCCAAGACGGAAATGCCATAGCATGCGCCGCTGTTGAATATTGAGTTGGTGAATAGTCAGTTGGCGACCAACAGGGGCGGGGTCGGGATAGAACGGGATCGGCATGTCGATGTTCGGAGGGACAAGTGGCTGAGTGAACAACAAATCACGCTGCGAGGTGAGGGGAATCCGCAGTGGGGCCTCAGCAATTGCAACAGGAAGTGTGAAGGATACATTACTGATTTCAGACCCTTTGAGGTCGTGGTGAAAATTGTAATCTTCCGCCAAGTACGAACGACCGAGATTCGCGGGGGACACGATGGTGACTGGGATCGATGGGGTATAGAAACAGGGAACCATGGTATGACCGGAGTGATGATTGGAAACCACGCACAGGTAGCCGAAGCCAACAGGATAGTGAGGAGTCTGATCGGCCACTCGAAGACACGCACGGTAAGGAAGTGCAGTTGTATACGACCAAAGGAGATGACGATGAGCGGTAGTGGAAGCCATAGCGCCAGGGTCCATGTGCGCACACGTGGCCAGGACGGTGGGATCACCCGCGGAAATCGCATTGATATCGATCGTCATTGCATGGACAAACATTTCGTGTGAATACAGGATGGGTGAGTCAACAGAATCATCATCATATGGTTGTCGCACGAGTGTCCGTCGGCTCCATGCCGGAAGGCAAGATTCAGTTACCGGTGTCGTCATGGCCCGAAATTCGTCAGAGTCAATAGAGGAAATGTCGTCGATCTCATCGAGATCGAAATCGAAGCATTTGTCACGGTCGCCAAGAGAAGCTGCATCATCGGCATCATCAGTGCGCGCAGTCAGAGCTTGGAGATCAAAAGTATGTGTGTTTGCTGGCATATCATTCGAATCCATGAAATCATAGAACATGGAGCAGGCAGATACATCATCCAATAATAGGACATGTAAATTTACCTCGTCATCAAAATCACCAGCTGGATCAGGATTACAAGCGGAAGGTAACGACGAATCCTCGTCCCTGTGTGTTACCCCGCTGACACTTGGAAGGCCTGCATCATCTGTTGTCGTAGATGACGGGCCTATTCGTTTAAAGACGACTGGTCAGGGTCGGCGGTAAACATTTCAGCATCACAGGAAGAATCAACGTGTTCATCGAATGGTGTTACGCCGTCATGATTCGAGGTGATGACTGTATCATCATCATCATTTACCAAGGAGCGGATAGCTGCAGTGGGTAGACGGGACGGATTATAACGAACAGGGGCTGTGAGCGTACCAGGTGGAGCGAGATTCAGCTGTCGACGAACGGTGGGATCGTCGAGGGTAGCACGGAGGGGACAACTGTATGATCGATGTCCGCGATGTCCACACATATTGCAAATTGTGGTCTCATCTTCGATGAGAGCGTGAACAAGGGCTTCGTTTTCGGTTTCTTCATCATCGAGGATAGGGACTGCGTATTCGCCTCCGATTTGACGGACCTGGGCGGATGGAGCAGCAAGTGGAGGAGCAGACGAACGTGGTGGGATTCGTCCTCCCCTGTTGACAATGGGTTGTCCTCCCCGATTGGCAATAGGCTGTCCTCCCCTATTCGCGATGGGCGGAGCTCTTGTAGGATAGGGAGCAGAATACTGCTGTCCTCCCCTATTATCGGCCTGAGGATAATTGCCACGGCCGCGGCGCGATGGAACTGGTACTGGAGCGCGGAGAATCAACTGTGTGTTGAGGTAGGTCGCACGATCGTGTAGTGTATCCATAATGCCATCGGGCTGAAACATATCCGAAAGGGGTTCACCAATAATAGATCGATGGTTCAGGAGACCGTTGATATGGTGTTCGAAATGGGCACGAGTATCAGTGTGCATGTTACGAATCAAGCGCTCAACAAAGTAGCGGTCGCAATACATGCGGCCGCAAACAATTTGGAGCTCCAAAAAACGTCGCCATTGACTGACATATTGGTTGAGAGGCCAATTTTCTTTCTGCCGTGGTTCATAGAGATCGGGGCGTTGGGATTGCAGATTCGGATGGCCTTTACGAGCGCTCATGGTATACAATAACCGAATGCCATTCGGTGTGCCAGCGTTGTCAATACAATCACCAAGTTGGGGATCTTCGCGGAGGCCGATTTCAGGGCGACGGAGAAGTTCACCAAGGATAGGTGAGAACTTGTAGAGATTGTCATCTTGCCGGTGACGCGGAAAAGACGGCCACCAGATTCCTTCTGGTCGGCCATGACACAACGTATGGTAAGGCGGGACGATGCCTCCCCAAGTCGAACAGTATCGCACGACATCAGCGTGAAACGTCATCCATGATGACTTGAGTTTGTATCGAGGGAATCCCTTCTCAAATTTGTAACGGTTGTCGGAATTCCATGGTTTGGCACAGTAAGAGAGGTACATTTCTTTGTCCAAATAGAGGCAATCAAGACGAACGCCATGATTCAAGATATCGTCACGATGCATTGGATGTGGGGCATGCCAAGGAACAATGGTTCCGGAGTTTGCATCGATCTGGGCATCGAGGACATCGAAGATGTAAATCCGCCAATCGGGTCCACGGTTGGGCGGCATGGTTGCACGAGCACGAGCAATAGCGCCAGGGGAACGATAACGGTAAACTTCTTCGTCGCCGCGCTCAAATAAATCCCATGGTATATCTTCCGTATCAATATCGTCGGGGAGCGGGTCAAGTGCTGGAGGCGGGTGACTGGGCTTGGGAGCGATAGAGGGTGGGACAGGGGACGACCGGGGATACGAGCGGCTTGTTGTCTTCAAGACGGGGTTACGGGTGGGAAATGTAACTTGTAACGAAGGTGGTTGAGTTGCTGCATGTTGAATAATGGGTACGGTTTGGGCAGAGCGAACTGGGCGGGGAACGGGCGCAGTTGGTGCAGTAGGTACAGTATGTGGAACAGGGCGGACCGGGGCAGAGACCGGAACGACAGCAGGAACGACAGGATTTTCAACAATTGTGGCAAGTTCATGTGCAAGTGGGCCTTCGAAAAGTTCAGGACAAGGATCATGCTTTTCAGGGGTCCTCTGAAATAAATCACCAAGCCGTGCACCCATGTTTCTTGTGTTACTTTTCATCCTGGATGTCCAAGTAGGTGGTTGCCAACTGGAGGACTGGACCGTAAGGTCATCAAGATCGTCCATGGAACTGGCAGGGTCCGGAGCGGGAGCATGGACTTGCGGTTGGACAGGATTGATAGGACCAGGTACTTGGACTGTTGCTGGGGGAACGACATTTTCCGGGGCAGGAGCGTGGCCGAGAGTATCTCCTGCAGAATCCACGGTGCGAACAGAAGGGGCTTCTGAAGTATCGAGGAATTTATCCGTAAGGAGAGAGTTCGGTGTAACTGTTGAATGATCATCCGTGGATTCAGCTTCCATAAGAGCGTTGATGGCTAGGAGAAGGTCACCGCGTGGCTGGACGTAAAAGCGGAAGTCGCAATGTAGTCCAGTAGCAAGTTTTGCTAGGGTTTGACGGAAGGTGGCACCTTTCTGGTAGCGTTCACGATGATTACGGGTATACGGAGCAAATGCAAGAAGTGTCGTACTCGGTTGATCAAATGCATCACGGACACGTTGGAGATCTTGATTGGGGAAAATGACTTCCAGGTCTTCCAAAATAAAGTCAAGAAAAGAATTCTTGGCCCATTGGCGGACCATCTGATCACGGTCAGTGTCGCAAATAGCAGCAATTGTGGTGGTCATGGATTGATGACGGATAATACGCGCCATGCGGTTGGATTGACCGGGAATGTGTAGCTGAAATTGGACATAGATGTCGTGGGGAAGAGTGGCAGCGAGACTGGCTTCATCTTCTGGGGGAGGAATGAGTAGGATAACAGTGGTTCCAACCGGAGGAAGGGCTTGAGGGGTTACAGCAAGGGGTGGTTCTTCTTCTGGAGGAGGGACGAATAGAGGTACATCGAGTCCAATGGAAGGAGATTCTGCTTCTTGAGGAGGGACGAATAGAGGTACATCGAGTCCAAGAGAAGGAGAGTCTTCGCGATCCGAAACTGCTTCTGGAGTCAGATCGTGAAGTAAGTTTGCTGCAGCCGCCAGTTCATCTGCATCATTCGCCATGGTGATAAGATAAAGTAATCCGGTAGAGTTCTTGTTGTTGTTGTCTTGTTGTCGTTTTCTCTGTATTGGTAAGGGCTTATTGTGAGAACTGAGGAGTACACACAAGCAATATTAGAGAGGCGAAAGGAGTCCCGACGCTGTCGTCGTGGTGGCAAAAGAGACGGGGCCTGATTTCGGATAACGCCAAAAAGACGATAAGTGTAAAGGAATAGTAAAAGCGGGCTGTTATAACCTGACAGTGTACGACAACTCTGTGTTGGTACGCTGGAAAAGACTGGTTGAAGATGTCGGGAAAGGCAATCCGGAATTGCACCTTGGACAGCTTCAATCTGATCAGCTAGAGTTGGGATCTTCCGTGAGGCCCGGAAGAAGAACTCTAGATAATCTACTAGGATCGGTAGGAGCGAAGGGTCCGCTGGGCAGAGGTCGCTACTATCGAAAGGGGAGAAAAGGGTAGAAAGTCGTGCTAGAATCGCCGTGAAGCGTGAGCACCCGAGGTAAAGATATGAGGGGCTCTTAGCTATACGAAGATGAAAGTTGATTCACACATTGGCTCGTGTGAAGCAAAGATCGGGAAGGTGGACTGCAAGTGCGCCGAGCGAGCCGGGCGAGGAACTTGTGCACTAACATCCTCCCTGACTTTGCGCAAGAAATTGCGTGAAGTCCAACAGTGAAGTAAGCAAGTTGTGAGGTGAACAGGAAATGATCGCAGTGTGAGCGCTGCGCCTCAATAGCGAGGACAGATTGCGGACATGGTAAGCCATGCCACTCTGGTGTCTCCGTGGTGCAGATTAATCCCTTCGCAAACTTGTGGTTGTGGTCGGAATTCCAGGGTTTGGCACAGTAACGGTAACGGTATGTCCACATCAAATCAAACAGGCTGACTGGAATGACACCAAATGTTTCGTGTAAGACACCTTCCGTGATGTCTTGGTTCCCGACAACAACAACAATTATTCGAAACGAGATCGCGAAACGAGTATCCATCCAATGGGTTTTAGGAACAAGAGAAGTCGTAGCAATAAACGGTAGTGTCGACGCCAATAAGTGCACTTGCAAAGCGTAGCATAAAGCGACAGCCGACCCCAACAACATGATTGTGGTGACCGTGGTGACTGTGTTGACTTTGGCAGATAGGCAGGGATAGTACCGAACACATGTTGTCGTCCAAACAAAATAATCAGAAATGGCAATCTTTGCCAAAATATCGTGTGTTGTAGTGACCGAAACTGATGCAGGAAGACGCAAGGCTGGAGGGAACAGAATAAAGTCAGCATGTACGGCAACAAGGGCAAAGCGTGGGTGCGCAGCAAGGACAGCGCCGTCCTCGTCCAACAATATGTCCATCAAGACGTAGTACAACGTAGTGGTATCGCGAACGGAATTGACAACCGAGGTAGCCGCAGCATCAAGATCCAACAAGATGCCCGAAAAAATGTCGTACTTCCAAGCGAGCATCGTCAAACAATCGTCGTACAAGGTATTGTGCGCGGTGGCAGAGGAGACGATAGGAAAGTAGTTCATCACGCCTGACGAAACAGCCTCGCGTACTTTGTGAAAAGATAATGCGACAACAGCAAGAGCGGGAACACTAGCAACCATACCAGCGACGAAAGCAAGAGCGTTAGTGGTAGCAACCACATCAGCCAGTGTAGTCAAAGTAGAAAATTCCAAGGCACCACTGCAGAATGCGTCGTGTGTGTCTTCGTGTTCGTTCTCGACAAAGAAACGTGTATAGGAACGTAGATCCGCAGCAGTCGAAGCAGCATGTTGAGCTACAGTAACGTAGTCACAAAAAACATCGTCGTGCACCAAATTGTGTGCTTGGACAATCAACAGCGAAGCTGGGTACACGTGTGTACCGGCCGAAACAAGCTCAAACATGATTCCTTGTACTGGACCAGCACGCATCGGAGTGGGACACGAAGGGAAGCGTAAGTTTCCGGCAGCCGCTGCAATATCGTGACATCCAGGGTGACGAGAGAGTACTGATTTCTTGTCGTCAGATTCAACAGGTTGGTGAGGCATATGCAGACAATGACAAGTAGTGGTCAGAGTAGCAGCAGTATCCTCCGGGGCGGCGACAATGACAATCCAAAAAAAGCAATGTCCTCCCCGGCTCGAGCGGTGTTGATCCAAAAAACAGCAATATCCTCCCCGACTCGAGCGGGGACAATCCAAAAAACAGCAGTATCCTCCCCGACTCCAGCGGGGACAATCCAAAAGACAGCAATGTCCTCCCCGGCTCCAGCGGGGCTGTAATCCGTACAACAGAAACGGACTGGACGTCGCAACAGAAATACACCAATCTCCTTCGCCGTCGCGGCAGTTGTGATCCAAATTAGGATATCCTTCCTCCCCGGCTCCAATATTGTTGTGATCGAAGTCCATCGCATCAACAAGAGCGCGGGCTTGACTTTTCATGACAAATAGTGGGACGGGAGGTAACTGCACTGCATAGAAAGCAGTCTCCCAATCGTCGTACATGTTGATGTTCAACGAGACATGGCGGCGCAAGACACTGTGTGCTGAAGCAACAAACGGTGGAGCAGGAGACAGGTTGGTATCAGTCACGTGAGCAGACTTGGGATGAACGGCCAATGGGACGACGGTGCATGTTTTGGTAACAACCAGGAGAGCTGGCGACAACTCTACTACTTGTGTCGCGGCAGCAGCCAGAAAGACAGAAACATTGAAGGAACCATCGGCGGTCGAGGCATCGGCGCACAAGATGTAGTATTCCGACATGACAACGCGCAGTGTCGTAGTTGTATCAACGCGAAGCAAGATCAAAAATTTGTGGTCCCCCACAACAGTCGTGACCCCGAGCGCAATTGGCTTGACCATGCCATGGACATGCACGCCCCAAACAGAAACAAACGGAGGACTAACAGTAACAATCATAAGCTGAGAGGTTCCCAGACATGTATCGTTTGTAGTGTGCGTTGCTTCGGTCAGAGAAACAAATACGCCGGCGTGGGATTTTGGAACCACCGCGCCAGACTTGACCTGATTTCTAGCAAAATGAAAATCACCCCCTTTGGAGTGTTCATTGGAGCTAAAACTTGGCACAGAGCTGCCTTGATGATGCGGGACCGTGGCAAACGTAAAAGTTTTGGGATTGGATGTTGGTGGGACGCGTAGTGGTCTTTCTTGTGAGCCCCTCTTTGTAGTGAGGACAAGACACAGCTGACCAGAGTTGCGAAATTTTCGTGTAATCTTCGAAAAACAACGAGCGATGGGCAGATGAATCGCGGGCGAGATTTCATAATGATGCGCGGTCGTGGTGATATCGATATAAGACGGAATAATGCGGTCCAAGCCGATCACCAGTTCGTCACGGGCATGTGTTGCTGTAGTACCTGTCAAGACCAAAAAAGCGGGTAACAAACCATAGGCGTGCCCAAAATATAGACGTCTTGATACAACACATAGCTGATGCGGAGGAGAGATTGAAACATCATAGCGCAGATCGTCG
>JAYJMC011183485.1:0-13032 GCA_036873965.1 Neoagarum fimbriatum | reverse complement strand
CGCGCCGAGAGGTGGACCTCATCTCGAGCAAACTCGAAGACGGCTCAAAACCTGGTCTAAAACAGACCCTTCGGCTCCTCTCGTGCAACCTCGACATTATCCTCCATACATGTATATAGAGCTAGGATTGTCGTTTTCCTTTGAATCTAAGTATAGGAAATAATTGGGCTGACTATTTGTTTCCCTATTTCCCCTGTTTTGATAGCCATCGATACTACACTGTGTCATGGTCGCTGCACTGCACTAAAATTTCCCATAACAAGAGCTGATACGTAGCCAACGTGTTCCTGGTGGACACCGTGTCTTCGATTTTCCGATCCCAGCTTGCTACGACGATTATGCTAGACTTTAACCCCAAAGTAAGCCAAGTCACAGATCCAAACGTGGGCGTCCGCCATGCTACTGGTTATCTGCTGCGTTTTTGTTCTGCGTGTCTTTTGTTCACTAGTAAGTTCAAAGATCACAGAGTGCCATGCGACGACAACGTTTACTCTACGTACGGACTTTATTCCAAAATTTAGTATCCACATTCATCATCTTTGGAACGCTGTCTCCTTGCTCAATTCAGTATAAGAACACGCCCGATGTCAAAACATTATACCAGCAAAGACATATCGGCGTCACACATGCACACCGGTTGTGATTTCGTGCTTTGAACCTCTCGTACTCGTACGTTGTATAACCCGTCGTACGCGCGATTGTCGTTCCCCTCTATATGCTTGAATACTGTAGATAAGTTTCGACATATTACTCATTCTCGCAGCAGGCGCTTTTTAGTTATATGGTACTAACTCGTAGTCTTCGCGTCCTGTATTTCTTGACCATTCAGTTTCTTGTGATTAATAAGATCTCTTGGAGAAGTGAGCAGTACCGACCTCTGTCGCCTTCAATGGGTCAACCCCTCCATAGAGCGCGCGACCGAACTATCACAAGCAAGCTGCTTGCATAGCTGATTTTCGACAGAATCCTCTACCTCGCACAGCAAACATTTTATGTAGTGCAATACGATATGCATCGTTAGTATTCACTGGATTTTAGTTGCTGGGGTGGAACATATACACTCATTCTGGCTGAAACCGGCCAGAGCCCTCTACCATGTTAGGCATGCTATACTACACATTAGTAATAGTGTCTCACGAGCTTAGCGTGTTCGACATTGTATATGCTGGGCAGTCGGCGGGCCAATCGTGTTATTACATTATGGCCCCGCCTCCGCCCTTGACCGCGGCGGGGCCTGCTGATAGACCCTAGTATACAGGAATTCGCGCTGGTGGTGGATATGTTTAACTCTCTGTCGTCAACCACACTCAACTGATGTGTGCGCCGGTGGAAGTGTAGCTTGCCACTTATTCGAGAAAATGGTTGACACGCCCTTTCTACGAGACAACTATAAACTAACCCTAACCCTAACCCTAAGCCAATCAGACTCAACCAACCATCGGTTAGCGTTAGTCGCTTCGTCTAGTAAGCAGTGTGTGTTTTTCTCGAATAAGTGGTAAGCTCTACTGGTCAGAAAACAAATAACTGGTACAGTAGTGGGGTCTATGAGGCGGTCAGAATAACAGGCGGCCACTCGAGATAAGGCGGTTGAAATCGGGTGGCCCGACGGAAACCCTGGGTTCGTTACTACGTAGTACTGTTGTGACGGTGTACCTTCCTTTTCTCCCTCTGTGCAGCCGTGCAGCTCTCTGTGGTATCTACTGAGGTCAGTAGCACGGTGTGCTGTACACGGAAGCGCAGTATTCACTCGGTAGGGCGGTAGTGCCCTACTCGTATAACGAATAAGGCAGCCTCTCGATATAGGGCGGCCAAAATTCTTGCACTATACCGCCTTATACAGCACAGGACTCCAAACAAGAAACAGGGAAGTTGGTCCAGGCCGGATTTCTTATTTGAGAATGGGCCCGTTCTCCACTAACTTCAGTATAACGGCTCTCGACTTTCTTATTGCTCGCTTTCTTAATTGTTATCTCGTACTGCTGTATAGGCCCCACTACTGCTGTGGTACACGTTTTTAGGGAGAGTTTCGGTCGGACGGTGCGGATCTCCGGCTCCAGACTTTTATAGGATCTTCCGTTTCAGATTTTATTATAGAATCTCCGGCTTCAGACTTTCTATAGGATCTCCGGCTTCAGCTATAGGATCTCCGGCTTCAGATTTCTACAGGATCTCCGGCTTCACCCTGCTCAAAAGAGCCTCATGTCTCATGTCTACGTGCTGAGTGCCAGTATATTTTAGGCTGCCGCGTAAACTAGCAACGCCTCGTGCCTCGTGCTCGTGAGCTCGTGGCTCGTGATTGAAATATTTGATGATTATTTCATACCAGGTACAAAAAAATTGAATTTATTACGACCCAATCTTAGACAGTTTCGGACTCAAAAATCTTAGATTTAATATCAACATTTTGAAACAAAAAACCTGAAGGAATGTTTGAAAAGAGCTTCCGTTCTGTGGACCGGTTCTCACAATCCTGTCAAAATTCGTGTTGTTAATTATTAAGAATTACAAAAGGCTTTCAGATTTAGAAACAAGCTCGTATGCATATACCAGGTGTGTATTATTAAAATAATGTTTATTCTTTCTCATGCCCTCAGAGCGCAGCGTTTTGTTTTTTTCCAGTAGTAAAACCTAGATTATAACGCCGAGTCACTAAAACCTGGTAGTAGCACCAGAATCGCTTGTCGGAACGGTCTTCGCCACACAAAACTTTCGGTGTCGGGACGAAACTTCACCACCAGTTCGATGCGCTTCATAATCTTCGTTTATTCCTTCTCGAAACCCTTAAAGACCTAGTTAAATGTGAGTACCATCTGTTTCAACGCTCTTCATACTTAACACAAAAATTACGTCAAGTTTAAAATTTCAAATACTTGCACATCATCCAAATATTGTGTCGTAATATTTATTTTCAGCATATATGCCCTTCTTAAAAAATACCAGGTATCTAACAATTAATTCATACTGGTACTAGCTCAAGGCATTATGATCTAAATGAACAATCCCCCACCCCCCCGCGCTAATGGGATGTGTTTGATATGTATAACGAGTACGACTGAGTACATCTGAAACGGTATTTATATGTACCTGACACTACATACCGGTACGAGCGTATATATTACACCCGCTGAATCTCCATCCTATTAATACAGAGATTCGTACCTGGTACAAACTTTGTGGTCACAAAACTACACACGTCGGACATTTCAGCTCTTCCGATAGCTCGAGCTATAGCTCATTGGCGCAGATCAATCGAAATCTGAAAGAACTAAGTACGTACATGGAATTACTTCGCACTATAAACTAATATTCATACATATGATAGAATGATAACAATAACAACTGTCGTAATATTTATTTTCAGCATATATGCCCTTCTTAAAAAATATCTAACAATTAATTCATACTGGTACTAACTCAAGACATTATGATCCTAATGAACAATCTCCCCCCCCCCCGCGCTAATGGGATGTGTTTGATTTGTATAACGAGTACGGATCTGGAACGGTATATATATGTACCTGACACTACATACCGGTACGAGCGTATATATTACACCCGCTGAATCTCCATCCTATTAATAATACAGAGATACAAACTTTGTGGTCACAAAACTACACACGCCGGACAATTCAGCTCTTCCGATAGCTCAAGCTATAATAGCATATATGCCTCTATCTACCTGGTAACAATTAATTCAAACTAACTCAAGACATTATGATCCTATTAAACAATCGCCCCCCCCCCGCACGAATGGGATGCGTTTCATATGCACAACGAGAACGACTGAGTACATCTGGAACGGAATATATATGTACCTGACACTACATACCCGTACGAGCGTATATATTACACCCGCTGAATCTCCATCCTATTAATACAGAGATAGATACAAACTTTGTGGTCACAAAACTACACACGTCGGACAATTCAGCTCTCCCCATAGCTCGAGCTAGCTAATTGGCGCAGATCAATCAAAATCTGAAAGAACTACATACGTACATGGAATTACTTCGCGATATAAACTAATATTCGTACAGCTAACCCAAAAATTATGTCAACCTTAAAATTACAAGTGTAGCACTCCATCCACCAAGTATATCGTAATATTACCACTGCTTCGTGTATTATTTATTGTGTTTTGTTGGGTCTCTTTTCCGCGATTTTATGAGCAGCGTGACTCGGCCATTTTGAGTGTCATGGCATCGTCGTAGAGCGATATCGCGAGTCCAATCCCCTTATCATGGGTTTCGCACCAGAGTCTTACTGAGACGACCCGCCCTCCCATGGCACCGTCGCTTCTCCTTGCACGGTTTTCCCTTATTATGTGACTGCTGCGTATGGCATTGCAATACTTACTCTGCGTAATGATGGAGAGCGGTTGGGAGTACGTGCTGCACGTAATGGCACGTAGTGGATCACCTGGTATTCTATTTGTTGGTCGACTTTATTCATAGCTTTGGCGTGAGTACGTGCTGCACGTCGTGGAGTGTTATATTTGTTGTTTGTCTATTATATTCATAGCTTTGGCTTTTTCCTCATCATTGTCGGAAAGGGTACATGGATTCTCAGTTGTCTGTCGTGCAATAGTACGGGATAAGAGAAGTCGCTGGGGTATATCATACTTTCCCTGTAATCGGATATGAATGGTTGGGATGGGCTCTACGCTCTGCCGTGCTTTGTAGGTCACCATAGAAGTTAAGAAATTCCTATTTTGGCTAAGTAAGGCTCGCGGCTTATGTGACTGCTGCGTATGGCATTATACTTACTCTGCGTAATGATGGAGAGCGGTTGGGAGTGCGTGGCCCGTGGATTATTCAATTTGTTTGTCGAATTTATTCCTAGCTTTGGCGTGAGTACGTGCTGCACGTCCCGGGTTACATTTACTTGTTGTTTGTCTTTTTTTTGTAGCTTTGGCTTTTTCCTCGTCATTGTCGGAGAGGGTGCATGGATTCTCAGTTGTCTGTCGTGCAATTGTACGGGATAAGAGAAGTCGCATGGGTATATCATACTTTCCCTGTAATCGGTTATGAATGGTTGGGATGATGGGCTCTACGCTCTGCCGTGCTTTGTAGGGCACCATAGAAGTTGTACGTACACGTATGGTTTTGCAACGGAATACGAATAACGGTGTGTTTTGTTTCGATCTACCTCAATATAATATGTATGGCAAGTTTTTGCTTTAGACGGTAGGTAGGGGTTTGCGTGTTTTCTTCACGTAGTAAAGTTAACACAAACATTTCGAAATCTGAGATTCGTTTAGGACGTTCATACCTAACACAAAAATTCGTTCCGTCCGGGAATAATCGGACATTTCACGGGCCCGGCATAAGGAGCCCTTGGCATCGTAAACTGCCTTTTGCAGTTATTTTTCGTTGCCTGCGGGCCTTAGGGGCATTAGCGTCGACGGAGGCCCTTACTGGGCCGCCGGCGAAGCCCCCTTGTATGTATTATTAAAATAATGTTTATGCTTTCTCATGCCCTCAGACCGCAGCATTTTGTTTTTTTCCAGTACTAAAACCTAGATTATAACGCCGAGTCACTAAAACCTAGTAGTAGCACCAGAATCGCTTATCGGAACGGTCTTCGCCACACAAAACTTTCGTTGTGGGGACGAAACTTCACCACCCGTTCGATGCGCTTCACAATCTTCGTGTATTCCTTCTCGAAAGCCACAAAAACCTAGTTAAATGTGAGTACCATTTGTTTCAACGCTCTTCATACCTAACACAAAAATTACGTCAAGTTTAACATTACAAATACTTGCACATCATCCAAATATTGTGTCGTAATATATATTTTCAGCATATATGCCCTTCTTAAAAAATATCTAACTGGTACTAACTCAAAACATTATGATCCAAACGAACAATCCCCCCCCCCCCGCGCTAATGGGATGTGTTTGATATGTATAACGAGTACGACTGAGTATACATCTGGAACGATGTATGTACCTGACACTACATACCGGTACGAGCGTATATATTACACCCGCTGAATATCCATCCTATTAATACAGAGATACAAACTTTGTGGTCACAAAACTACACACGCCGGACAACTCAGCTCTTCCGATAGCTCGAGCTATAGCTCATTGGCGCAGATCAATCAAAATCTGAAAGAACAACGTACGTACATGGAATTACTTCGCACTATAAACTAATATTCATACATATTATAGAATGATAACAATAACAACTGTCGTAATATTTATATTCAGCATATATGCCCTTCTTAAAAAATATCTATTATAACAATGAATTCATACTGGTACTAACTCAAGACATTATGATCCTAGTGAACAATCCCCCCCCCCCCGCGCTAATGGGATGTGTTTGATATGTATAACGAGTACGGATCTGGAACGGTATATATATGTACCTGACACTACATACCGGTAACTACACACATCGGACAATTCAGCTCTTCCGATAGCTCGAGCTATATATAACCCATTGGCGCAGATCAATCAAAATCTGAAAGAACTACTGGTACGTACGTACATGGAATTACTTCGCACTATAAACTAATATTCATACATATGATAGAATGATAACAATAACAACTGTCGTAATATTTATTTTCAGCATATATGCCCTTCTTAAAAAATATCTAACAATTAATTCATACTGGTACTAACTCAAGACATTATGATCCTAATGAACAATCTCCCCCCCCCCCGCGCTAATGGGATGTGTTTGATTTGTATAACGAGTACGGATCTGGAACGGTATATATATGTACCTGACACTACATACCGGTACGAGCGTATATATTACACCCGCTGAATCTCCATCCTATTAATAATACAGAGATACAAACTTTGTGGTCACAAAACTACACACGCCGGACAATTCAGCTCTTCCGATAGCTCAAGCTATAATAGCATATATGCCTCTATCTACCTGGTAACAATTAATTCAAACTAACTCAAGACATTATGATCCTATTAAACAATCGCCCCCCCCCCGCACGAATGGGATGCGTTTCATATGCACAACGAGAACGACTGAGTACATCTGGAACGGAATATATATGTACCTGACACTACATACCCGTACGAGCGTATATATTACACCCGCTGAATCTCCATCCTATTAATACAGAGATAGATACAAACTTTGTGGTCACAAAACTACACACGTCGGACAATTCAGCTCTCCCCATAGCTCGAGCTAGCTAATTGGCGCAGATCAATCAAAATCTGAAAGAACTACATACGTACATGGAATTACTTCGCGATATAAACTAATATTCGTACAGCTAACCCAAAAATTATGTCAACCTTAAAATTACAAGTGTAGCACTCCATCCACCAAGTATATCGTAATATTACCACTGCTTCGTGTATTATTTATTGTGTTTTGTTGGGTCTCTTTTCCGCGATTTTATGAGCAGCGTGACTCGGCCATTTTGAGTGTCATGGCATCGTCGTAGAGCGATATCGCGAGTCCAATCCCCTTATCATGGGTTTCGCACCAGAGTCTTACTGAGACGACCCGCCCTCCCATGGCACCGTCGCTTCTCCTTGCACGGTTTTCCCTTATTATGTGACTGCTGCGTATGGCATTGCAATACTTACTCTGCGTAATGATGGAGAGCGGTTGGGAGTACGTGCTGCACGTAATGGCACGTAGTGGATCACCTGGTATTCTATTTGTTGGTCGACTTTATTCATAGCTTTGGCGTGAGTACGTGCTGCACGTCGTGGAGTGTTATATTTGTTGTTTGTCTATTATATTCATAGCTTTGGCTTTTTCCTCATCATTGTCGGAAAGGGTACATGGATTCTCAGTTGTCTGTCGTGCAATAGTACGGGATAAGAGAAGTCGCTGGGGTATATCATACTTTCCCTGTAATCGGATATGAATGGTTGGGATGGGCTCTACGCTCTGCCGTGCTTTGTAGGTCACCATAGAAGTTAAGAAATTCCTATTTTGGCTAAGTAAGGCTCGCGGCTTATGTGACTGCTGCGTATGGCATTATACTTACTCTGCGTAATGATGGAGAGCGGTTGGGAGTGCGTGGCCCGTGGATTATTCAATTTGTTTGTCGAATTTATTCCTAGCTTTGGCGTGAGTACGTGCTGCACGTCCCGGGTTACATTTACTTGTTGTTTGTCTTTTTTTTGTAGCTTTGGCTTTTTCCTCGTCATTGTCGGAGAGGGTGCATGGATTCTCAGTTGTCTGTCGTGCAATTGTACGGGATAAGAGAAGTCGCATGGGTATATCATACTTTCCCTGTAATCGGTTATGAATGGTTGGGATGATGGGCTCTACGCTCTGCCGTGCTTTGTAGGGCACCATAGAAGTTGTACGTACACGTATGGTTTTGCAACGGAATACGAATAACGGTATGTTTTGTTTCGATCTATCGCAATATAATATGTATGGCAAGTTTTTGCTTTAGACGGTAGGGGTTTGCGTGTTTTCTTCACGTAGTTGAGTAACACAAAAATTACGTAATGTGAGATTCGTTTAGGACGTTCTTCATACCTAACAAAAAAAATTTCGTTCCGTCCGGAAATAATCGGACATTTCACGGGCCCGGGATAAGGAGCCCTTGGAGTCGTAAACTGCCTTTTGCAGTTATTTTTCGTTGCCTGCGGGCCTTAGGGGCATTAGCTTCGACGGAGGCCCTTACTGGGCCGCCGGCGAAGCCCCCTTGTACGTTGAAAGATAAAACATGTAAGATCGAGATCGTACGATCCAACATGATTGCAGAATGATCATGAAATCGTCCTCATAAATGTGTCAGGTATCCTGTTGACTGTTGACCCTGGTCGCACCCAGGGGAGCCACCGATCCGTACCCTTCACGAGGCATGTACGATGTACGATACAACAACACGCTCGAAATTCGGTAGGAGGTCAAACCACGCGCACCGTACTTTCATGGCAGTCGAGGCCAAGTTCCGTTTTCGAATTGAGGACACACGCTTACGAGCTACCACTCTGGACGGAAATGTAAGGGTCGTTTGGTATTCATATTAATCCCTAAGCGGTTCTTATATTTCCGCTCAGAGTGATATATACGACTACAGAGTACTCGTATACAGTATACAGTACTCTGGAGAGCTTCATAGGTACCAGTATGATGCTATACTATTATAGCATCATACCAATATGATGAAAATGTAAGGACCGTTTGATATTGATATTTACACTCCAACATCCCTGACGTTTATGTCCTGTGGTATGTACGAGCATGACACGCACGTATAGGCGTACAGGTACAGGGTGCAGGACAGGAGGATGCGTGGAGCAATTGGACCAATTGGATACGTCTGTTTTTAGAGGGGTTGTGTCCCCTTTACTTTGGAGGAGAGCCCGAACGCAGCAATAATTATATGATAGCTGCTGCACACATCGAACAGATCACGGTCTACTGTACTACAATGTACATCTGTACAGTAGATCGTGCACTGTACATCATATATACTGGTATGTATTTGCTGTCCTGATATAGATGTTCCCGTCTGTGCCAGGCGATTTCACAGGCACTTTACGTAGCGGGCAACCGGTACTACAGTTACTACCTCATCATGCATGTACAGTACTGTAGATCGTGCGATGTACCGGTATTCATAAAATGTCTGTCCCGAAAGATCTAGGAGTAGATCTGACCGGCAAGTCCACGATGCGACATCACTGGACTGGAGGGGTGAGGTACAGTTAACTACAACAGTCTGTGTGGTACAGATGGACAAAATCCGGTACACGAATGAAAGTGTATTGGGCGAAAGCCTTCACACATTGGACAGATCATCGATTTCCCCTTCATGATGATCTAGATCTTACGGCAGGGCAGACAGATCCCTGATCTGTATGTAGGAACTTGCTCATGTTTCCCGGTGGGAGCCGTAGAATCTGCATGATCTGGGACATATTTACTGGGTTCGATATACTTCGTATGTACTGTACAGAAGATCCTGCACTACATCTCATAACGGCAGGATATGATCTATCTACAGTAGTAGTACAGTAGATCTGATCGCGTGATCTATCCGAAACGTGAAAGCCTTCACACATTTCTGACAAATCATCGATTTCCACTTCCTGATCTTTCAGGGCAAATTGATTCCTGATCTGTAGGATCTAGCCCACGTTGCCGGGTGGGAACCGTACAATCTGCATGATGATGATGATCTAGGACATTTTTCCTGGGTTGGATCTGATCTGTATGACATACCAGGTAGCTGTCTCTTCGTGAACGACGAGACGCCTCCTCGGTAGCGTCGAGAAAGAGACGCCCAAAGCCATAGCCCACGAGGCCCGCCGCAATATAGGTACTGCTGTATGGCTAAAGCGGCTACTCCTTGCTCAGCCTACGACCGACCTACAACACAACACAACCACGACACGTCGTTTCTTCCACGTCGTGCCATGCTGTTTGTTGTTGGCCACAGCAAACCAAAGATCTTTCATAAAAAAATACCAGGTACCTGGTATGAAATAATTTCCTTTCGCTTTTTTATGCCAAAGATCTGCAAAAGGTACGTACTCGTACCAGGTTTATTTTATTTTATTTCCATCCCATTTATTTTCTTCGCCTTTCTTCTACGTATTCCAGCGCCCTCACAGACTAGTAGTAACTCAGATCCCGGGTCACAAAGCAGGCTCTTCTCTCCCCTCCTCACTACGGTACATGCCTTGCATTTTTATCGCGAGAAGAGTTCAGCTTTTTCTTCCCTCGTTGATTCGCGTCGAACTGTGCCTACACATGCTAGGCGCTATCGACAGAGTATGTATCCTTTATTTTTTCCGAAATAAACACCCATCCTCGATGAGAATCGAAGCCCGCCAGGAGACCTCAGTAATAATAGTATCGCGGTCTACGCTACTACTACTGGACTACCAGGGCGACCGATATGTACGAAGGATAATAAATCTGTGTACGGGCGTATCTGCTGTATGATATCTTCTGTACGTATTGTATCTGGTGGGATACGCTGTTTCGGTACTTCAGACAGGGGGAAACATTAACATTATTATTGTCGAAAAACGGCAGTGGCGATTACAGCATCATCGGCCACACGATGCAGCCCTGGTTGCTGGGGTAGGGGATGCGCCCGAGGTGCATAACGGAAGGAGAAGAAAATTTAAGTGTACGACTATATCCGTATGATCTGCACGATCTAGGACATACATGTTTCCTGGGTTGGATCTGTAATACAAAGATCCTGCACAACATATCGTAAGGGTTAGGGTTAACGACAGATATAGGATACGAAGTATCTTAATAGATTATCTACTACTGCTACTGCTGTAGATCGTGATCTGTCCCATGTATGCAAACTTTTATCATTGATCTTCGGGTTTGGGTACCTTTTGGGGTTTCAAAGGGGAAAAAAGATACGAAAACAAATACCAAAAAAGGACGGCATTTTAGGGGTGTGCGGTGTGACAGACGGCAATTGTCGAAAGAATACCGTCTCGGACGCCTGCTCTAACCTTAACTACTTGGTTTTAGTGTGGATGACGTCGGCCGCACGCCCGTGACCGCTGCTCGATTCTGTTGTGACGGGCCCTCATTATTGCAGCATCGGGCACACGAAGAAAGCAGACTGCTGGATATTTCATCAAGCAAGTGCCCGAACAAAAAAACTGCAAGGAGCTGTTGTTGTACAGTACCAGTATGTACGACAGCGCGCAGCAACATGCTACCGGCCTTGCTGCGCGCCCACACTGACGTCACGGTCGATAAGACCACAGCTCGTCTCATTATTGTGTTGGACGCCAACCCTGGGTACCAACTTTTTTCATGTATCTTCGGGATGGATACCTTTCGGGATGATTTCAAAAGGGAAAAGAGAGACGAAAACAAGTACCAGGTACCAGGAAAAATAAATAGCGATTTTTATTGCAGCACCGGCCACACGAAGTCACCCGGGCTGCTGGATTTTTCGTCAAGCAAGTATCCGAACAAAAAGTTGTTGTGTGTACGACACACGCTCGCGCGCAGCTACCCGCAGTGCTGCGCGCTCACACCGATGATACGGTCGATAAGACCACACTTTCTTCTTCTCATTGTTGTGCTGCCAAACAAACCTGGGTACGAGTACTACCAAACTTGCAATTGCAGATAGATTTGTATCGTGTATCTTCGGGTTTGGATACAGAACACCTGCGCTCCACGTATCACGCAGCTTGCAAAGATGAGTATCAACCACTCAATCGGTCGAACTCACAGCTGACGTATTTCTATCATTTTTTGCAAGGGTCCGAACAAAACTGCAAAGAGTAAGAGAGTTGTGCGTCCGGCACATGCGCAACAAGACACCGCCACCCGTTTTGCTACGCGCTCACCCTGCAGCAGTACACTGTTGATATCACCACACGCTTGCTTGCTTCTCATTGTGCTGGTCGCTAAACATGGATCGGGTCAGCTCCCAGTCTTTTTTTATCAATCATGTACCTGCCTACCGTATCTTTGCAGTACGTACGGTTTTTATGTCTCTCTTTGGCTCACCGAACAGGTGCTGGAAATAGATGACGCGCTGCTTCGCCGCCGGCGGCTGCCCTCCGGATACTTGATGCAAAATGTCATGGTGGTGGCGTCCGCCTTTTGAACCCTCGCCCACCAGTCCTTGTGCGCTATCCGGCAGCAACAGCAACACCACGGTGACTCCGGAGAGGTGTGTGTGTGGTGTGTGTGTTGGTTGGATACTGGAAATTGGAAATCGTGGGGAAATATATTCCAGCCGTTTCCTTTCGTTTCGCCTTTTTTTTTTACAAGTTTCGAGCAGGCGTTTTTGTCGAGAGGGGGCAAGGGGGGGGGTGTACTCATAATCACGCATGGCACGACACGAATAGTCGTATGACCATAGACCCTGGCATCCCTACAATGCCGGGACGGAACACGTCGGGTTTTCACCGACCAGGCATACATTGCTTGCACCAAGCGCAAAGCGCCGTGAGGTGTTCGGCGAGTCGCATGTAGAGTGAGCTGCATCCTACTACGAAATAACCAGGGGGGGCGGGGGGCGGGAGCGCATGCACAAGAAACTGAAAAATACTAACCGCGCGCAGGATAG
>JAYJMC011172451.1:0-13053 GCA_036873965.1 Neoagarum fimbriatum | reverse complement strand
GTTGTTGTTGTTGTTGTTGTTGTTCTCACATTAACTCATCGCCACAATGCAGTCCGTGGTCACAGGACAGGCTCCAACAATTCTGGAGTGGAAGGCTACCTCCGGTGTAAATAAAATAAAATAATACGCATCATAACTGAAACAAATCGTATACCCCAGACAAAAATAAAAAGCGAGATAGCGCACGTACGTATCAGATACCAGTACATATTGTGGTACGCTATACGAGTCGCAACAAAAACTATCATGCCTCGACGATTTCTGGATCGGCTACCGCACTGGGGCGAGCTGCTTGTCGTAATTTTGTTTCGTTTGCCATCGGGCTTGCTAAATCCTGAGCCTGGTCTTGTGCAGCAAATACGAGTCCGAAGCCCAATCGAAAAAAAAAAATCGTTTTGGCGGGCCTACTGCTATACGAGTGTTGTTGCTGCACTGCACTGCTGCTGCAGCACAAGTTCGTCTGTACCAGAGGACCCCGCCCAAAAAAACATTTTTTGTTTTTGGTTTCGTTATACCAGATACATTCCCAACCACGCCTACCTACGCCAAGCAGGTGACAGCTCTAACCAGGTCACCCAGCAGTCTATGCAAACGGACAGGGCACCATGTTACAAACTTATGCTGTGGATGGAGTACTATATCGTACATACGAAACGGGACTGCCATATCTATACCCAGTATCCCACAAGCAACCAGTAAAAAGGATCGGGAACATATCTAGGGTGGTATTACAGTAGTTTGTATGTACCCCAAAATTTGCGGTGTTGGAATAAAAATAGCGGCTACCAGCTGGGGTCATGGACTACTTGGGGTGGTATACTTTTGCTTTTTGTTTTTGAGCTGCGAGTGTACACGCGCCCCCCCCCCCATGAGTTAACTCCACCTCTGCTCATTAACAACAGCCTTGCCTGTTGAGCATAACAATCAATCTACACTGGCCAGGAGTCGCCAACAACACCTTTTAATCTCTCTGAAGCTCACGCTAAACAATGTTACGTAACAGTACCTAGGCATTGCCTCAGCAAACTGAACTGTGATCACTGGTCATCAGTGAGCGGATTCGCTATATGAGTGTACACATCAGCCAACGAGCTGATACACACATCAAAACCACCTCCAATGGGTTGTGAGCCTCGATATCTTCAACGCGGCGAACGCATCGGGTACTTCGCCGAGTCAAGACAACGGTCAAGAACTCGCCACCCCGAGCTGGCATCATCAACAGCAGTTCAAGGACTACTGCTGTGGAGTTTATTCGAGTACGAGAGGAGACCATCTACCATCGAAGTTTTTCCTTCGTTGAAACGTCAGTGAGAACGGTACGAGCTACTGCGCGTGTCTAAGAGTGTCCTGCACAGATAGACATCCATATAACACTGCTGCTGCTGTAGTTAGGACTGCTATCCGTGCGAGGCACCGAGAGAGAATTCTCACTCTGCGTAGAAAGTCATACCATATTGGCCTTCTGCTTCGCCGTAGTTCTTTCAACTCCGATAGAACTGCTGCTGTCTGTCAAACGAGCTCTGACCCATATCATCGCGTCCGACGATCGCGACAAAAGTCTCGGCAGAACTGCCGCGCAAATAATTTGGGTTTGGTAGTTTCTTCGCAAAATTAAAAAATGCTTTTGGGAGATTTACATAAATAAGAAGAAAAGCCAAAAACCCGTGCGAATCTATTTTTCAAGGATAATAGTTCGACAGCATAGCTGTATCATACTGATACAGCATAGCTGTATCATACTGGTACAGCAGTACCGCTGCTGTATTGTACGTAAGGCAATCTCAAGCCTCGGGGGATACTCGAGCAACACAAAAGCAACGCCGTCACAACGACAGTACTGCTGTTAGGAGCTCTGCTTGACTTCGTTTGAACATCGAAACAAAAGCCTCGGTGAGGATCCCGAGCAAACCATCATTGAATTTAACATTTTAGATCCAACGTTTTAACAAAGATACTGCTGGCTGTATCATATCAGTACGGCACAGAGTACGTACAGCTATGTCGGTATCAGACTGGTACAGCAGTATAGCTGTATCATCATACAGCACTGCTGTAGTAACAAACTAGACCGCTTGGAGAAGTGAGAAGTACTACCAAAATGGGGATTCAACTAACAACAGTCTCACTAACGCCATCAAAAAGCCTTGGAAATTCGATGGCCGTCAGCCGACTGAATTTCGGGACTTGGCGTAACGCGCCCAGATATCGCAAAGTTGATTAAGGGGCGAATCCGACCGACCGAAGACACGACCGGTACGGGAATCTCCCCTGCGCATCCTTTCACGCTTGGAGCGCAGGCTACTCTCGACCAGGACGTCGTTGGCGATAGGGCCAACAAGGACCTTTATGCGATTCTGTTTTACAAACAGAGAACCCAGCCGCGCTCCTCGAGCAAAAACACGAGAACAGTGGCGAAATGAGCGGAGAAGGGCAAAACGCTCTCCAAGAGTTGGTCAACGAGCACAACAAGGCGACCCATGAAGTCGTATGATACGAGCAACCATGGAGAAGCTGGTAAACACCGGCCTGAAGCAAGGTCAAGACCTGGACGACTGCTTCATGGAAAATATCCTACTAACTCGCGCTTAGCTGGCCAAGCTGGGTGAGCCCATCACTGACCGCCGCTTCAAGGACATCTGCCAGCAGGGATTTACCTCCGACCAGAAGGACGTCACGCTAATGATGCACCGCGATCCAACCTTCGACACCGAACAGATTAAACGTACCATGCGTCACCTCTACCTTGACGACCTGTCACGTAGCAGCGGGGCAAAAGGGGTGATCGCTGGTCCTGGCCATGACCGCTGAATGACAGCTGAAACTTCGACCTGGTACAACTGTGGTAAGAAGGGGCACTACGCGCGAAACTGCAAGAACAAGAAAGTCGACACTGAGAATTCGTCTGGCACCCACGACAAGCAGGAGAACATGAAAACTTCCAAGCGTGCGGCTGAACAGAAATGGTGATCTGTAAACGAGACCACCTCTCACAACGACGAAGACTGTTTACGTGCAGGTGGTAGCACGCCCATCGCAGACCGGCGGCGCCCACGTCGCCCCTGCTGTGCTGGGCGCTAGCTCCCCTCCCGTCAACAACGACGAGAACGGCGACTTCGACAAGGGATGCGCGTTCACAGGACTGGTGGCTGGCAGTGGCGGAAAGGGTTTTCACTCCAACGCCGACAGATTCACGATGCCGGTAGACAGCGGTGCGTCGGACCACTTGGTAGACGACGAGCTGATTCTACAACTTCTACTAAACATGAGGGACTACAAGAAGCTGAAGGAGCCGAAGACCACCGTGACCGCTGGAAACAGGGATGTGTTCGCAACGGCAGCAGGCACCATATGGGGATACATCATCGACAGAGTGGACAGCATGTTCCAGTTCGTATATCCGCCATGATCGTGCCTGGACTCACTTCTCGTCCGTCAACGCAATGCAACCAGGGGGGTGAGCACTGTCCTCGACACGGGGAACCCCCACTGGAGGTTCAACAGCAACACTTAGCTTCCTCTGAACCAACATTCGGAGGACATGGGTTTGTGCTCATACGAGGTATCTCTTCGCGCACCGGGTCGTACGATTGAGACGCCATCAGCGCCTGCAGTAGCTCCTGCAGCACACGTAAACGCCGACAGCAAGGGAGGAGAGTACACCTCAATAGAGTTTCAAGAAACTTGCGTCGACTCCAGCATCACCATGGGGTTCACGGCGACGGTCACACCCCAGAACGGGATATCCGAGCAGGATAAACCGACACTTTCGGCGATGTGCATGCCAAAAGACCGCAACGACACGCTGGGGGAAGCTACTGCTGCTGAGACGGAGCACCAGCCTGCGCAAATCCAGGGCAAACTGCACAAGAACGCGGGGGATCACCTGGAGGAGGGCAAGTCATCGATAACAGCCTGAGCATCATCGCAAAGGGCTGGAGTGTCTTCCCTGGGGGCCGGAGCGTCATCTCCAGGGGTTGGATCGTCATCTATAGTGGCTGGAGACTTCTCACCAGGGATCGGAAAGTCATAATCAGAGGCTGGAGCACTCACGCGAGAAGCTGGAGTGCCATCATCCGGGGTCGCAGCTGCTGTTTCGCCCGGGGTCACGCCTTCTACTTCGGCTGGGGTCGCACCGGATGCACCGCATCACGAGACCGCCAGTACGAGACTCAATGCAAGCGGCGAAGACGCCTTCGACAGCGCGCACGCGGGGCATCGGGTGCCAAACCCTCAGCCAAGTGTGTGGATATGTCCTACGTCAACACCCACCTCTTTCGGGCCTCAGAGGAGGAAAGCTCGGCGATCCAAATCCCCCACACAAATTACCAAGATGCCATTCACTCCACGGAGCAGCACTCCACGGAACGCCATCTCCTGGGATAACCGGCGCAGCATCGGTTGGGAACTCCAGAGCATCAACGCGTAGGATCAACGGGGCTGAGATGATCGGAGCATCCCCATCTGGGGTCGCTGGGTTATTATTTCCTAGAGGCGACGGACCGACACCGCCTACTTCACCAGGAGTCGTGTTAGTTACCCGTGAGCCGCGTTTAACTCGAGCCTCCACACGAGTCGACACCAACACAGAGGCCGACCGCCAGACGTAGGGAGTCCGCACGCTCACGATAGCGGAAGGATAACCGCGGGCACCCGGAGGCAGGATCTGCGGAATCAACACACGGTGACCAAGAGCCACTGGCGACTTCTACGGCCTTCGTGTTATCCCGCAAGCCAACGTCAAGCTTCCGCTTCTTCCAGAACGGAACGACCATCACCACCGGGACCACGGCGCAGAGACTAACTGCAAAATCAACAGTATAAAGGCGGAGCTGATGACGGCAACCAGTTTGGAGGGGAAGGAAGTTGCCTGCCTCTCCAACTTCAGCATGAAGTTGAGCTTCAAGTCCTAAGCTAAGGACCACGGACCAAGCACATCGGACGACGACCGGAATCTACACCAACAATGTCGAGCCATGAAGTGCATTATCTCCTTCACCGAAGTTGTATAGTGTCGCATGTTCACTTTGTACGGGGAAGGTAAAGATTCAATTCCTTGGACAACGAACTGGTCATTCGTATTGCTCGTACGTTGTTCAAGTAGCGGATCCCACCCATCTTCCCTGCAGCGATGACCGGCGTTGTGCAAGATTGCGATAGAGGTACATTGTAGCCAAGTTGAATATATAATTTCGCTTGCGTAGTTGAATAGCTAATTTGACTACGCCAACTTCAGTACTTCAGGACGCTCTACCGATATACCAGGTATGTCCCAAACCGGCACCACGTACGGACTCGCATACTCTAAATCATTGTTATTATAATGTGTCATCCGACAATGTGAATACTGAATTTCAACGCCGACCACTCCTAAACAGTCCCAGAAATATGAAGAAAATAAAGGCAAACCAAGAAAGGAAACCTATGCGCGCAGCCTAACCCCCTTTTGTACCTACTTCCGATCCTAATCAACTTGCTGCCCTTGCTCCACACCCTTCCTATTTTTTCCTGTTTTGGCGCAGTGTCCCCTAATCTCTGGCGTAGAAAAGGATGGCGGGTACGGCCGCTGGCCACAGCAGAACCATCAGAATGTCATATATATACCGGTTCAAATACATCTAACATATACAAGGACTCCGCTCCGCGGGCGGCTGACGCCGCCCCCTACGCTCGCGCAAGGAAGACTTGAATAAAGAGTGAAAGGGGCAAAATAGGCCCATGATTTGGTCCAAGTAGCGACGAGAAAATGCCAAGAGGTGCAGCGAAAAAATGGCGGACTTGACATGCATCTATGTATATCTATATATACGCTTCTCAGAGCGGTGGTCACGTACGTCAAAAATGTACTTAGGATGTACATGTCATATATTATGCACGGAAAAAAGAACGCTGTACTGCTGTTACAATGTGCCTGCTTCTATATGAATACTCCAACACAGCGCACTCACTCGACGGTTCGCGTACAATACGTACTACTGTGAACGTGCATACTACTGAACGTATACTGTAGTACCCGCCTCCCGCTGTATTGTACTGCAGCACATACGTACTGGTATGTGGCACAACACGTACCGTCGCCTATACACCACAAGGCCCAAACTTGCGCCGCGGTGTACACGCGGGCCCCCTGTGTGCCCCGCAGGCGTAGGGTACTGCTGTATACCTGGTACTATTGTTGGTATATGCCAGGACGACGTACGACGACGTGTGTAAAAATACATAGAAATGTTATCATGATTGCACGCATCTTCTGGTGAGCACTTCACACACATACGAACACACAAGCACCGTGCTGATCAGCCGTGGCTGTCACAAAAACCAGAGTATGAAGCGCTGGTGGTGTTGTATTGCTGCACGGTTGCTATCCAAATACCGAGCAAGTATGGGTGTATACCGGTATCCTCCTGACCCCTTAGCCCCAAATCCAAATAATGGCACCTCTCTTCATATGATGTGTTCGTTCCTATATCCTACGGCAGTAGGTCGACAGAAACCATGGCACAGACACGCACACACAGATGCACCGTCCGTGACAGTCACGAAAGGAAGGGCGTGATGTCCGAGTGATGTTGTTCCCTGGCGGCCACCAAGTAGAGAGCTTGAGAGCTTGAGGGACGGTGAGATACAGGCAGGATGCAGCAGCAGCGCAAACATGCTGAAATATGGGGTTTCCATCGTCCGAGGATGCTCTAGGTAGTCGGAAACAATTCCCGCTAAGATTGCTATTTCCCCGCAACTTCGCCCATAGCACGCGCCACGGAGTCCGGCCGGGGCCCCGACTTGCGCCGCGGTGTACATGCCCCCCCCCCCTGCGTGCCCCGCAGCCTACAGCGCGAGAAAGACCCGCGGCCGAAAGAGAAAAGCTTTGTTTTGCGCAAACAATGTCCATTTCATACATCGACATATATCGATTCAAGACCAACAAGAACACTACTTACAACCCTGCTCTGTGTACTGATCTTGGCGAACTAAACTAAAGAGTGTTTCCGCCCTATGAACTGCACTGTACCCGTATATCCCTACAAATAAATTCGCTCGTACAAATGTAAACGTCCGGATCTCCTTTTCAGTGGTAAACTTGAGCGCGAATAATAACACAGGAAGCGCGCTACCCGTTGGGGCAGCAACCTACATTTTCTGGGATGCCCCCCTTGAGGGGCTTCCATATCTCACCCAACAACTGACTATACCAAAAAAACAAGATGGCCTAAGCCCGATACGCAAATCGCATAGGGCTAGGTTTGTCATAAATATTACAATAACTCACATCGGATCCAACGATACCGGGCAGCTGCGATGGTTGAGACATGCTTGGGATCAACAGTGCAAACCCCTACCGTAGCACGGATCACAGCAATAACTCTTACATTACCAGCTATTGCACAATATAACATGTCGTATAAACCCTAGCTTTCGCCGGGAAAACACGATACACGCCAGCGGCACGAGGCGGTGGCATCATACGTCTGTGCGTCGACGACGTACCAACCCTTTTGGGGCTCCAGGAGGGAAATACATTACGGCAAACATTGACCATTACAGCATCGTCCACCGGTTGGCCGGGGAGTGATGAACGTGGCTTCCTTCAGAGCAACTACAACGGACGGAGTCAGCCGTACGACGAGGAGTACAGCCCAATCCTAGTCGCTTACGGTTGCGCGCTCACACTACTCGTAGGCGGTCGATAAGCCGTTCTTATTTGTTTGTTTCGTCTCGCAATGTCTGGCCTCTAAAATGATTAACGATGAAGCACCGGAGTGTACGCTGAGTTACCCTTACGCTGAACTACATGGCGTGTTTCATTGCTCCTCATTGGTGGAAGCCACGAAAGAGGACATGCACTTGGGTCCTTTCCATTATGCTGCTTTGGACGGAAGTGTAAAGACCGTTGGAGTATCAATATGAATACCAAACGGTCATTACATATACGTAGAGAGTGGTACGTATCATATGTCTTGTCAGGTGTTGACCCCTACCCAACGGAGGCAAAACTACTCGCCAACGTGCCCAACGCTCAGGGGAGGCAGGCCATAGTCCACTGAGACGAAGGCGAGAACGCGTGCGGGAGTCAGACAGCATCCTGCAAGCAAGAAGAAAGGAAGCAGTTGAAGGGAAGCGAGCCTGCAGTGATTAGATTCTGCCTTCCGAATTGGCGATACGTGGCTCGCAACGTTTTCTTGCGAGAAAATATACATGGAAAAATAAGCAACAAGGCTTCACCAAGATGACGGTGGGGGGGTCACACGTTCTGGGTCTCTTTTTTCAGATGCTCGGAGCCACTCGTGGTAGTGGCTACGCCATTTCTTTGCAGTATCAACTAGGCTTTAGTGACTTTCAGTTTCGCTACCTTTTTATGTCCCATATTGAGTGAGCCACGAACGCACTAGCGTGAGTGGCCTAAACCCTCGGCAATGGAAATTGGGGTACCCCCCCCCCCCCTTAGCCTTGATGGCTTATCAACAGAGGCTATAAGCTTAGGAGAAACACCAGTACACAGGAAGACATCTAGACGCTTGCTACAGTAGGGGTTGTGCGCCTATGTATTTAGTTCTTGGGCTCCTAACTTGAAGGTCTCTATATACCCCACCCTAACACCGACTTTGAGAAAAGAAGACATTGCAACCCTCCGAACAATCCCATGGCCTAGATACTAAACGAAAATATTGTAAAATACCTGGTACAATTTCTGTATATCAACGATATTCGGGAGTTCCTCTGTTGAGGAGCCTCTTTAGGGCAATCCCACGGTAGGGGTGGTGCCGTACTTTCTGAGCTCACATGAGGAGCTCAATATCTCACCCGAAACATGACCTCGAAGAGTTTTGTTCGCGCAACCCGACTAACATTTCTACGCGAAAAAATATTCCCATAAAAACTTGTCATACCAACCGGTAGAACGTATGGAGCCAAAACGTGGTACCGCTACCATGGGATTGCTCTTTGACGAGAAACGAAATTGGCCAAAACGAGCTACCCCTACCGCACCATGCGTCTGTACCAGGCCTTGCAAAACGTGGCAGCGCTGAGCTCCGAACAAACGAACGAACGAACGCACCTGTTGTTTAGCCACATGATGAGCTGGAAGGGGCGTTTCCCAGTATGGTCGCTCAGCTGCCCGCTCAGTGACGCTAATGTTTGATCGCAGGCCGTCGAACGTCGTGGCGCCTTTCGTCCCCGGTCTCGGAATGCTGGCCGTTACTGCCGCAGTCCTGGCTCGCTCCGCTGCCCACTCCGCAGACTTCTTGAAATCGCGGGGCTTTAGGTGAGGGTCTTGTCGCGTGGCAGCCACGAAGAACAGCGGCCACAGTATCAGGATCAGATCTGTGATATGCGCCACGTTCGAAAAGGACGAGAGAGAGAGAGAGGGAGTGGCAATATTGAGGGACCACTGACTAAAGGGGGACAAATATGTGAATTTCACTGCTGTCGGGTGAACAAGTTGCCGGGCGAAGGTACAAGACAGGGGGTTCGTGTCGACTAGGTTGGTGGGCTGCAGCGCAAAAGGCCAGAGCGGCAGGCGAACGCAGCGATAGCAGGGGTGCGCCAAATGTTTCTGGGACTCCCAAAGCCTAGGCAACTAACGAATACGATCGGTAGTTCACAAACGGTATTCCCACGGTATTTGGCGGTTCTCCATGTGAGGTGGCCCGTCGGTCACAAATAGTTTGGCGAAATAGTGTTACCCCTATCTTAGCACGCGGCAGAAGCGAGCAGGAAGCCTGGCATCAATCAGTGACTCCGTTCCGAAGGCGGCCATCGATCGATGCGATCAATAGCGCTGCGAACGTGCATGATGTGATGTCGCTGCACACATGCATGCTACAATATCTAGAGATCAAACGGTAAGCACTGCTTGTACGTAAACCATTCGACGCCATAATATCGCCTACCAGGGTATACACCTTTGTGTGGTATCAGAATATATCCATGCCTGAAGTGGCCACAACAGCCATCGTACGTAACCCGATCGACACTATCATCTATCTTCGTGCTATCAGAACATACCACACCTCGGACAGATCAGAGCACTATGCATGATCTGTGTCGTTCAGAGCAGCCATATCACTGGTCTATACGATCTGCATTGCCTAGATCATGTTGCCGGGTGCGGAGCCGTATGATGTGCACGATCTAGTACATGTTTCCTGGGTTGGATATGTGTTACACAGATGCTACACAACATGTCACAACGATAGATAAGCTAGATGACCTAGATCGTGATATTTTCGATGTGTGGAAACCACCCATGGCTGCAGGGGCCAAAGCAAAGCTATTTATGGCTAGGCTAAATATCCCACGGCAGCAATCGCAAGCCACATCGGAATGTCTGGCATATGCCCTACCAACACGCAGGTGCGGCCTTTTACTCTATAAAAAATTAAAAGCGTCTGTTTTGAGATCGGGGTTTTCATCGAAACTCATCTTTGCAAGGTGCGCGTGAGAGATACTTCGATCGCGCGTACGTTGCACGGGTTTTATATACTTCGTATGACCTAACGAAGCACATATGGTCCTTATTGACGTGGAGGCTTCTATATATTATTACTACAGCATTGATTTTTGCTTTGCCCTCCGACAATGTGCAGCATGAAGTTCAACGTCTATCACTTATAAAAAATCCCAGAAAGAAGAACAAAACCAAGGGAAACCATCCCGCGTCTCGGTGTTCCTACCCCAAAAGCCGCCGATGTTCCCAAGGAGTTCCGCGATGTCGAGGGGGTCAACCTCTGTGATTATCTCGAGCGAGCTCGGCTCCTGCTGAATCTCCATCGCCAAGTAGGCGTAAGGGCTGGTCAAGTTCGGTTTCACCTGAAAAACAAAAGGTTGGAGAAACAAAAGCAACGGGGTCCTTCAATGGTTGAGAAGCTGGTTGAAGAGACAAAAACAATGGGGGCAGTTCCATGGTTCCGAAGGTTTCGCGGAAAGAGGGTAGCTTGCCACTGATTCGAAACACTGATTGACACACCGCGTGTACGAGACAACATAACTGCCCTAAGCCAATGAGGATCAATCAACCTTTGGTCAACGTTTGTCCGTTTGTTTCGTGAACAGTGCATGGCAAAACGTTTTATCGAATTAAGTGGCAAGGCATACTGTGCGGTAGCGTAGTTTACAGCTGAGTCACACAAGATGAAGTATAGCGAAATGGCACGTACGGGAGCACAACCAACAATTTTTTCAAGGGTCGATTTAGTAGGGTATCTACCCCGGTACATACCCAAGTATGACCAACATACGACGCGTGCTACGATAGCGGTAGCACGTTTCGGGCGAAGTATGTCTGAGTGACGGGGCTCTCAACCTATTAATAGGAACTCCCCAGTATTGTTAGAAGGCCATTTGCGTTTTCCAATAAGGCCATGAGATACCGAGAGTCCATCGGGTTGCACTCTCGTTTTCCCTCAAAGTCGCTGTCGGGCTATGGTATAGAGCTCTTTAAGCCAGGAGCCTCGGAGGCAACTACTGTAGGTGCACCTGTATCGTACAAATAGTAGTAAAAATAGTAGCATGCATCGTCCTCAGGTTTTGGTAACCAGCTAAGCCCACACTTCAGTCCTGCTTCGGCAGGGGAGGTCACTTTTAGGCCGTTTTATTTTCATCCGCTTAGGGCCACTAAGCCGAGTGACTACCCTATTTCTCTGCCGTCTTCAATTTGTTTTAAATCATATTTTGGTTTCGCGATATTCAATCCCATGATGGTTTTTTACGCTACACCATCTTACACCGTAGGTTAATTATAATTATTCTTGAAGTACAGAGCCACTCGGCCTAGTGGCCCAAACCGCGGTAGTGGAAATCGGGGTAGCCCCCCTGAGCGATCCCACGGTAGGGGTATCACTTCTTGACTCGATATTGTCTGACCGGTTGAGGCAACCACAGGCCAATATCATAATGGTAGGAGAATATTTTTTTTAGCGCTAGAGCGCAAACAATATAACTGTTGGTCGGGTTGCGCAAACAGAATTCTTCGAAGTCATAATTCGGGTGAGATATTGAGCTCCTCGTGTGAGGGTCTCACGAAAAAGAGGCACCACCACTACCGGGGGATTTCTCCCCTACCGTACGTAGCACCGGTCCCTTGCAGATGTAGGGGTAGGTGAAGGGATGCGTGTGGAACAAACAACCGCACCTGTGTCCAGATCTCAATTCGACCAACTTCGTGATTATAGACTTGCTTCAAGGTCCTCAGGGACGTACGTCTTTATTTATAGGACAATACCAGCGGTGCTATACGGTAAGGGTTGCACTTTTTTTAGTCCAAACAAACCTCACAGACGGAGCTCCTCCTCACCCGAGGAGCTACCCAAGGCGTTCGGATCCGATGTGTATTTCTAAAAAATGGTCGTTAGATATCTGTACGTACAGCTCGTGGGATTCGCGTATTGGGCTGAGCTTGCAACGTTTCTCAAAGTATTTTCTTGGCTGGGTGATGGAGCTCCTCAAGTGAGTAAGGAGCCTCAGACCATGTAGCACGCGTCACAACCCCCAGTAACAGTGCTGAAAGCATTCCCCCCCGCCAAGTCCAGGAGAAATCAGACCTTATACAGAGCACTCTGCGGCGAGAACGGATCGTGCCTCTGAAACGTGCTATATAATACAGCAGTGGTGCGCCCTCATTTTCTCGGGGTCCTCACTCGGGGAGCTACATAGCCCACCCAGTAGACGACATTCAGAAAAAAACAAATGTACCTACATACCCCACCCAATTCGTAGACATTCAGAAAAAAAAACAAATGTGCCCTTAACCCGATGATGAATTCCATGGCGTAGTTATATGTTTTACGAAGAAGGCGGGATTCCGATCACATTATTATTGCTATTATTATTGTTATTATTATTATTATTATTATTATTATTTAATTCTTTTTATTCTTTTTATTCTGTTTATTATTATTAGTATTATTATTATTATTATTATTTACTTCCAGCTTAACATCGCTCCGTCCTATACCACATTGGGTAGTCCCTCAGTTGACGATCCCCGTCCGCCATAAATTGTTTGGCAGAAAAAATACCACACCTATATCGTAGCACGTGTCTTCCCGTGGGGGG
>JAYJMC011161423.1:0-26510 GCA_036873965.1 Neoagarum fimbriatum | reverse complement strand
AGGCAAGGCAAGGCAAGGCAAGGCAAGGCAAGGCAAGGCAAGGCAAGGCAAGGCAAGGCAAGGCAAGGCAAGGCAAGCCAAGTCATAGCAAATAAAGGTCGGAGAAAAGGCGCGCACAAAGCCAAGAACAGGAGTCATCAAACATAAAACATTTAAATGACAAAAGCAAAGCACGACCAAAAGCAAAGAACGCACGCACAAAGGCAACAACAAAGGCCAGCACAAATTGTATAACAAACGCATGGCACGTACAATGGGACGAACAAAGGCACGGCAAGAACAACGGCTCTCACGTAGCGGACGGTGTTTCCCTCGAACACGGTGTCGTCCGGTAGCTGAAAGGTTGCGTCGAAAGGGCTGGAAATAGCTCCGCCGTCTTCGCTGGCGACGTTGTTCTCGAAAACGGCCGATTGCTTAATGCTGCGGTCATCGTAGTGCAAATACATAGAAGAGACACATCAGCTGCAAGATCGAGGAACCTCATCTAGCGTGAAACGTTCGCGGACAGCCACAGCCAACAATACGTTATGATCGTGATTATAATTCCGTCATTGTATATAGTTCTAGTCGTTTTCCATGTGCACATCAACAAAAAAGGGTTTAAAACAATCATAATAAAACGTGAATCGCAGTTTTCGTTGTTTCCGGAGAATCACAGCAATTTTGTTTTTTATTTCACAAACAAATATATAGTTGGCAGTTCGTTGGCTGTTAGTCACAGAAACAGAGGGTTACACATATAAATCCATGAAACGTTCGTAATCTATGAGATCTCCCGATGAGGTCGATATTCAACATCGCAACTTGCGTGACAAATCGGTCGTCTCGCGTTTCGTACAAAATCGGCTATGTCGGGGATATATCATAGGCCTGAGAGCCGTCGGGGTGGGCGCGCATGTGGGTTTAAGTCGCGGACATAGTTTCATATCGGTATGAGATGGGAAGTGAAGCTCACATGACAGTGTCGTAGTTTGCGATTGCGCCGCCGTTGGCCTCCGTGAAACCGTCCTCGAAGATAACGCCTCCGTTGAAGTACAAAGTTCCGGTGTTGCTTACCTAAGAATTGGATCAAGCGAAAACCAACATTAAGTTTTGCGCTGCACAATATATATTGCGAAAATTAATAGACTATAAAGGTATGTACAGGAAGAAATATATTTCGGCACAAACAACAACAACTCAAATGGTCGAACGACATTTAACGCAAGCCCAAAATCGGAGCATAAATAGTTTAGCTATTGCGGTACCACTCTACAAGATTCGAACAGAGAGGTGTGGCGTGGGTTGTTTTGGGTAGGGTTCGCGAGACAATGAACGGAGGGGTGGCGGCGCCAAATCCGAACCCGGCAATAAAACGGCTAGGTTCGAGTTGTGTCGAGCACGCACACACATTAGAACTTGGTCCGTAGCAATTCAAGAAGCATATCAATCTGACCGGCAATACAATCCTCATTTAAAGTTGATTTCCGAGTCAAACAGAGTATATTTGTTCGCAACAGGGGAGAGGCACCACAGAGGGAAACACAACAACAACAAAGACAACAGAACGCCTACGACGTGTTGTGTTTTTGTTATGTTCAAGAATCGATTTGTTTGCTTGTACCTGGTCGAATGCTGTAACCAATCACGTTAAGTTATGATACCGAGCTGCAGGTATCATGTACCATTTTTTGACGATTGCCAATATGAACCTGGGGTAGAATGCTCCTATAAGTCCCGTTTAGCTACAGGCTGGTTCAAGTTACACGAAGGGACTGTGTTCCCCGGGAAAAATTCACATTTTTTATTAGACCGTGAACGTTTGCCCACGTCTTATATGAGCACTTACGAACACCTGATCCATCCGGGGGGGGGTGTTATTTTCTGCCTTACTTTTGGATATTTAGGTTGTTTTTTAAACTTGGACCACCTTAGACCAAACAGTTTCGGCGATAAGAAAGCAATCAAAAACAACCCGCGCGGGTCCAGCCTCGTGAAGAAGATAAAGAGCACGTGTACAAACGTTCACGGTGTGACACAAAGAAACCACGTAAATGTTTGGGCTTATGTGCGTAAAAATGGGTAATTTACGTCATTTCCTCAAATTGGCTTACAATAGTTCAAGTTTGGAGTCAGTTGTAGGCGCTAAATATTCAACATCGGCAGGTCAGATCTTCGAATGCGCTTGCGCAAACCTTTGTGCCCACATGCCTTGAAGCACGTCACACCTGATCGTTAAGAAATAATATATTTCGTATATATTTGTGTTCTTCTCCCCTACGTAAACGCCTGACTATTCTTGAACGTTTTGGAGGTCTGACGCATGCTACGCTAGGGTTACCCCGAAAATGTTCTCGGGCTCCTCATCTGAGGAGCTCTTGACCCCCCCCAAAACCTGGAACCTGGCTTTCAGCATACATAAAGACGCGTGCTACGGTAGGGGTGAAGGATTTTTTGCCAGGGCTCCTGGCGTGAAGAGCTCCACACCTCACCCAAAAGCTGACGTTCAGAGAAACAAAAAAGTTTAGCCCGATGCATAATCCTATGGCCAAGGTCTAGAACGAACAACATTCTTCCCATTCGAACGATATTGGGTAGTTCCTCGGTTGAGCCGCCCGCCCGTCAGAAATGATTTCGCCAAGAAGTGATACCTCTATCGTAGCATGGGTCAAAAAAGTCAACCCGATGAACAAACACATGGCCTAGGCGTACAGGACGAAAAATATTGTAAACTAATAATAATGATTTTCGGTAGTTCCTCGGTTAAGGACCTCCGTCAGTCAGAAGATTAATCGTAGCACGCGTCGTCTGGGGTTGGCCGGGACACATTTCCACCGCTAGCGCCAGCACAGCACTAGGTCCTTATCAAAACATTGTGGCAATGTAACGGTCTTCCACTCTTCATCTGGGGACCAGTATGATACCACATAAGCGTAATTCGAGTATACTGTAGATAGTGCAAGCAGATTTCGTGGGGGGTGGAAATTCCGATAATTCAAGCAGATTTCGTGGGGGGTGGAAATTCCGTCGTTTAGCTTGAACGAGCTCGTATGATGCAGAGCTACATTTAATCATGTACCGACGATTGTTCTGTTCACCTGTCCACCGCTGTCTCCACTGTCGTATGTGCGGTTCCCGCGGAACAGCGCGAGGGATTTCTTGAGGAACTTCATGATGCCATTGTTTTTGATCGCCCCTCCCCCCTGTGCAGCAGAGCAATCCCACGGTAGGGGTGTCACTTTTCGGCTCAATATGTTCTGGCCGGTCGAGCTCCTCAAGTGAATAACTACTGGTTAGCATGATAACTTTACGAGCATATTGGTTTCAGGGCTAGCGCATGAATGTGTTGGTCGGTGTTGCGCGAACAAAATTATTCGAAGAGATGTTTCGGGTGAGATAATGAGCTCCTCATCTGAGGAGCTCAGAAAATAACCACCACACCTACCGTGGGATTGCTCAGCAGCGGTATGTACAGATAGCACGTGCGCGAGTGACGAACAGCGTTGCCCGTGGGCGGGGCGGGGAGGGGATGGCGGCGAGTTGAGAAAAACAAACATGCGACGGGGTTCTTGAGGGACATTATGATACCAGTGTTGTCAACCGCCCCTCCCCCCAGCGTAACAGCAGAATGTGTAACGTACACGTGAGTACGCAACTGCTTCGACCGCCGCAGAGAGACGTATGATACGGAAGGGTTTTGACCATATGATCATAGCACCAAATAGTTCATGGGGCTTCGAGCATGTATCATGCCTAACCCGATGACGACTGCCATGGCCCTGCAGTAGGTATTTACATAACGAAAACTATTGAAACAAGGAACGATATCGGGTAGTTTCCTCAGTTTAGAAGCCACGTCAGCCAGAACTATTTTCGCTAAAATGCGCCACCACCCATACCGTAGCACATGTCTATAAGAGGAACGATGGACAGCGAGAAGGGACGTCAGCGACAGACGCAGAATCAAGCTTATTAGTAGCGATCGCCCTGTCGGCCTGTTGGGAAGGACGGCAAAAGTCCATTTGTACTACTGTAGACTGTAACGGTCGCTGTCGCCACAAGTAGTGGATGCTCAACTCAATCACAGGTTCGAGTCCTGTTACGGTAGGGGGTCACTTTTGGGTCCTTCCGTTTCAGCAGCTAAGGGCCAATCGGCCGAGTGATTATTACCCCATCCATTTGCAATATTAAGCTTTTAATATGTTTGGGGTTCTCGATGTGCACCCCCCTTGGTTTGGGTTTACGCTACGCCAACAACATAGTTCTAAAACAATATTTTGAGTGAATCACAGAGCCACTCGCGGTGGTGAAAATGGGGGCAGCCCCGCTACCGTAGCACCAGTCTTTACAAATAACCACGTTTTGTCTAAAGGTCCTTCATTGACTATGTGAGATGGGTGGAGCCACCCTAGGGATGCCTGTGGATCCAATATCACGCCGAGGTCATCCGCGCCACTACCAAGGCTGACCACGAATGGCAGAAGTAGAGCGGTGCCAGCCAACGTATCAAATCTGTACACCAGAAACCCATACGAGTCTTCATATTCAAACGATGGATGTAAAGTACCTGGTATTGGATGACATATTTAAAGAAACCACGCATATAGGTTGCCATGGTGCAAAAACGCGCACAAAATAGGCAGTGAACAGCCGAAAGGACCGGAAGCCCCTGAGAGTAACCAAGAAGCAATTAGACCGACGGCAATAGACGAGTACAGCAGGCAATATATACTTATGATGACATCAGATATATATGAACCATAGCCAAGAAACACGTACCAGGTATCATACATACGATGTCAGCAGAATGCCTACTAACAAACGCAGCCGACAGACTCCAATGACCATACGATAACGCGAAATCATCGCCCAACACCTACTGTACGTACGAGGATTTCAAATCGTGCGAACCGTACGCAGAAAGCGCATATATATGATGACTGCAAAACAATGAAACCTGTACATAGCCAAGATGCTCTTACGGTGATCGAAACATATATCCCGAACGATAGCTCACGAACATGTTTGTACCAACGAGAGGGCCAGTGCAGAATCACGAATTTGAAGCGGAGCTGGTGCCGACAACACTATCGAGGTACAATGCATTTTGTATCTCACCTACTCCCCGCAAATTGATCATCTCAGCGCATCGTGAAAGGACGCGGCCACAAAATAACCAGGACAGGAAACAATACACCCCACTTGAAACAAAACCGAGAATCACTCGCAGGCCGTCATCCAAAACGCACCGCACAAGCGTTGTCGAAAAACTTAGCGCTTTTGAACATCGTGACCTTTCCGTCGTTGTAGATGGCTCCGCCCTGGTTGCCTTCATTGTCCTGCAAATGTACTACAAACCCACCCACCGCAGGCGGCATTAGTGGTACTGTTAGCGGCGCGGTGGCGAAACAAGGCCAGCCAGGCCGACGAGGCGAGCAGCAAGCTCCCAGCATATAGTCCATAGTATCTCATGTGAGCATTTCGGAACTTAGCTACAGGGTGGCAGATGTTAACCAGAATCACTGAGTTATCGGTCAGTGTTTACAAAAAACTGATCTATCAGTCAGCGAAAACAATAGCTCAGTGGCTGTGGTGTAACTCCAAGAAAAGCTCAATCCGAGATTCGCCTGGCTTTTTTAAGCCAGGACCACCGATTTTACCCAAGGGCTGCAACTTGTTAGTCGGCGTAGACTGCCTGCTCAGAGGTTATTGTGTACAACCAAACAATGAGCGTGGGGCAGTAAACGTATCAACATGCTATGTGCGCGTCGTACATCTCCCTACGTTGTCCTCGGGGGAAGTACTCACCTCTCATCTTGACATGGGCCGGTGCTGTCATACTAGTGTGGTTTCGACACGATTTATATCTGAATTCGAAAGGAGGCCATGGCTGCTGGACGCTAATGGTCAACTTAGGTCCCGTGGTGTCTGTGTCTGTCCCGACCGTATGTTTTAAGTGTATTGTTGGACTAGCATAGCCCGATGAGTTACCACTGGCCAAATGGGCCGGGATGTATGGCATTAACTTCTAACCTATCTAGCGTAGATGTCCCAATTAAGGACCACCGAAGCCTTCCTGCACGCGATCGGCTGGTTTGTTGGAAGTAGGACGAAATTGGAGCCACGGATGGTATCCGATCACGCATAACAACTTATATGGAGAAGGCCGGTGGCAAACAACAAACAAAACAACACTGCCTTGTCGTAGCGGCTGTGCACTTCGCAACTGCACGCAGAACAGAAACAACCAAACAATTGTGTGTTCCAATTAAGACCCGCATCAGAGCATTCGGTAAACTGCGCAAGCTGTGGGAAATCCCTGCATGTTCCCTTTGGTGCACATGATAACGGGAAGGTTGCCGTCCCTCGAGAAAAGAAAAACAGAGTGAACGGAAGCTCAATCGCCGACAAAATACGCCTAATACCCGGTTATTGGCGCCATCACATTTTCCGGCGGTGCCGCTAACTTTGGGCCCACCGTGAGGCATTCAAACTTGACAGTAGAGTATTATTCTTGTGTCGGGTTGCGTTACAACTGCAAGGGAGAAAACAAATAAAATGGCGAAGACGATAGAGTCGATTCAGCCACATTCTTAAGTTGCCTGTTCGATTTGCGTGATGCATGCTCAGCAGGGGCGACAATTAGCCGATCCAGGCTGGAGCAAAGGTTGGGTAGGATGCCGTTTCTGGTAGCTGATGGTGCTGATCGTGGCGCTGTCTAGCTAAGACGACGGGCGTGCGTTAAGCGCCATTTAAACAGCAACATTTAGAGCGTTCCGTGTAATTGGCGTGAAGATACTGGGGATTGAAAAATAATCTGGACCTTAATTGGTACTGGTCATCAAAATAGACATCTTCTCTAGTATAGTATAGTCACATGCGAGGCAGACGAAAGCATGGTTTTAGGCTATTTTGACAGGAGGGTGTGGTAGTCGGTGTGGACGAGCCGCCAATTGATCATGTATCACCTACAACCCCGTCAAGGCCGGCTACTTCGTGACGTGGAGGACGATACGTATGTTCCTTGATATTGTCCCCTACTAGGTCACTTGTACTCTCTTCAGTGCCAAACGGGATGCTATTCTTCAAGCACGTAGGGCCAGCCCTTTCGGTAGACAGTCGGAGTTCGGGGGTAAAAATAATTACGTTGATGTCTTCGTGTGAGGTGCGTGGGGAAATATTAGATGCTCCATCTACAATGGTACTTCTCCTAAACGTTAGTGTCTCGACTGTAAAACCTCGAGCTGTGCGAGACACGATCAATTCAAAACGGTACTCGTTTTGCTGCCACGTTCACATTTAAACTAAGAATGATTACACGCGAAATTTTTGGTGGGGGGTGAAATCAGGGACTTACAAAAGTTCCGCAGTCAGTCATCTTCATCTTGCCCTTGAACACGATGTCCCCGGACTCCCCGTTCCAAATACCGCCTCCGTTTCCGGGGGCGCTCTCTCCGCCACCCACGGTGGCGCAGTCCGAGGCGAAGAAGTAGTCTTCGAAACGAATGCTTCCCTGCGGTTGACCGGATCAAGCGTTAAAAATGATGTACGTTTGCGCGCGTTAAACTCTTTCGAAGTTGAGCCTGAATGATGTGACGAAAAATGATATTTACAGTACAGAACACCTACTTTAGCAAGGAACAGGACCGCTCACTCCGGCTGGAATTCTTAACTGGGAAACTGTGTGTTTTACATTAACTTGAGAATAGTGGCTCCCGAAAATCGTGTTGTCCTATATACCTCAGCCGGGTTTCGGAACCGGTTGTTTTCCCGTACATGTTCATGTGCGGTACACATTTGCCGCTGCTAGTCAATGTACCGATGACGTTCTTGATGGATGCTGTCCGGGATACCGTTCGCTCGTGCCTGGTTGTGCACGCAACTCCATAAATGCATTTCCTAATATAGGTCGCAGCGAAACGTCGAAACGGTAATAACGGTCATATGGTACAACGTACCCGCGGGAAATACTCACAGGTGTAAGTACCCAAGTACCCAGATACCAGGCCAAAAACAGGTTTCGCGGTTACGTACACGGATAGAGCTGTACTCGAATTATTAACCATACCAAACAAGCATTTGGAAATCAGTTCGTACCGAGTTGTGGATGCAACCCCCGAACCACCTGTCCGAAGATATGTCGGAGCCCTCGTCCGTGACGCTCATGATCGTCACGCTGGTCATCGACACGTCCTCCATGAAACGAGCGTACCCCCCTTCAGCAACATTCAGAACCCCGCCGTTCACTTCCTGAAATACGTTTAACGGTTGCGAGTAGCAAATGGTTGGGTTTGAGCTGAATGTAACAGGAGTGCGTTAGGTGAGCGACCGGGTGGTGAAGGCGTTTGAGCACAAAGGTTGGTGCGATATATTAGATAACAACGTAACAATGTACACACATTGTTGGCTTAGCGTAGTATATGACCGCCGTGTGTTGGGTGAGCGAACGACTCGAGAATGATTTGCTGTATGTAGGTCTAGAGCGGTATTTCAAAGAATATACAGCAAATTGTAGAGGGATATTTCAGAGAAAATACAGTAAATGCAATGTTTGATTTGCGTAGTATGTATCAGGCGTGGTTTGGGTGTGTGACCCGGTGGAGAGCTCGCGTGTCGGACGTTCGACTAGGCGGAAAGCGAGTTGGGGTAGGGGCAGCGACATTGCAGAGCCGAGCAATCCCACGGTAGGGTTGTGGTGCCGTTTTTCTGAGCTCCTCGCATGAAGAGCATAATTCTCTCACCGGAAACATCATTTCGAATAAATTTGTTCGCGCAACCCGACTAGCATTTCTATGCGCTAGCCATAAAACGAAAATACTCGCAAACGGTTGCTGACTGGTGCTACGGTAGGAGGGGTATCCCCGTTTTCAATACCTACGGCGGTTAGGCGAGTGACCTGTTATACCCTCTCCAGATGGTGGGAGTTGTTTTGTTTTTTCTTGGCGCAGCTCATCAAACAACGCTAACATGGTTCACGCCGCGAAACCAAAGAGAAAACTTAATCCTGCAAAGAAATACCAGGTAGGTTATAGTCACTCTTCCGAGTGGCTCACCTCGGCTGAAAATAAAATACCTAAAATAGCACCCCCTACCGTACCACCAGTCTGGCTACTAACCGGCTGTTACCCACCTGAGGAGCTCAACCGGTCAGACAATACTAAGTCGAAAGGTGGTACCCCTAGAGCAGAATCTGTCGGCCTCGTCATTTTGTAAGCGCCGCTGCGTTAAGCATGAGACACATTCGGTTCGAGGGAAGGACCCTTATCTTGACTTGTCAAAGGTAGACACAACATTGGGTTTGTGTACAGCATCAGACACGCTTTGCTCGGTGTGCTCAAGCTGCGTGACAACACGTGTGGGGGGGAGTGCAACAGCTTTTCAGAGCAACGTCGTACGCTCTGATCCGGTCGGTGTGAAACGTATTTTCTTCGAGGAAAGCACGCGGTTCGCCTTCACTCCACAAGATATCTTATTGTGACAGGTACATCTAACTAGAACAACACGGCTATCAGCCGCAGCAAGAAAAACAATTACAAGGACATCAACCCCTGAAAACCAAAACAACCAATGAAAACACCAACACAAACGATTCCACGATTCCACGCTAACCACTTACTAGCGACAAACAATTTAACACCACCACCACCACCGCAACCACCACGCTTAGGCCCAAGGGGCAAGCATTCCCACACACCTGACGCTGGTTGTCGGCGCCAGTGGTGAATGAAAGAGCAACGTCCGCCCGAAGCACCCCGGACGACACCAAGAAGCGCACGTTCTCGAACGCGAAAACATGGTCATCGGCGAACGACGCCCCTCCCTGGGAGGCGGTGAACTGGAGCTTGTTGTTCTTGACCTCGAAGGTAGTCCACTCATCGCAGGCTATTCCGGAGGTTAGAACAGCATTGGTGTCGCCCAAGTTCACGGTCGTGTCTACCGCTTCCTGCAGTTCCGCACATGTACTTTACCGAGTTGGTTGTTCGAGGTCAGGTACAGTAATCGCGGCACGAAAATGGGGTAAGGGGAGGAATGGGAAGGACACGCGAGGGCCAGGGTTAGGGGTAGGGGCAGGAAGCTATTGGCGGGGAAATTCTACGATATGGGGTACCACCGTTTGGCTCAATGTGTTCTGGGTGGTTGAGCTCGTCAAGAGAGTAACTACCGGTTTCTTCATTGTTTTGTGAGTTTATTTGATTCAGGCCTAGCGTATAGAAATGTTGACCGGGTGGAGCAAACTAATTTCTTCGAAGTCATGTTTCGGATGAGATATTGAGCTCTCCATGTAACGGGCAAAAACAAAAGGCACGGCCCTAACGTGGGATTCCTCAGCGGACAGCCATGTTCACGACACGGACTGGCGGAAAAGGCGTTAATGCAAAGCGTAAACAGGAAAAGGGGAGGGGGCGAGGGAGGTTGGCAGGAGAACGATATTGTGTTGTTGTTCTCACAATAACACATCGTTATAATCTAACACGTGGTATCAAGCGAGGCACCAAATAACTCCAAAGTGGAAGCATGAACTGGCGACGTGTTGGAGTTGTCGATATATAAGGGTTGGGGCACACTGGGTTGGCCGAAAGAGTTAAGCACCAGGTACTGTATGAGTCCGGCAGCATGAAACCATACAGGCTAAGCAATAACACCCGCTTGTCACACCACTATTGACACGGGCGAAAGGCATAGGGGCCTCGCTTGCGTACTGGATGGCCGCCGGCCACAGGCTCGCGCGGTGCCCAAAATGAATTGCCGCGTTGTGGCGGACGATGGGGTTCAGACGTTATGCTACGGGTAGAGGGCGTTGATCCGCTTACTACCCCCGGAGATTGAGTGTGGCTGCTGTACTGATACTCAAAGTGACCAAGTGCACCTAGGTTCGGCAAAACCCCTTTCTAATGTGCCTTGTAACATGCCTGCTTGGTGCCACGTTTCGCCCAACATTAAGCAAATTGAATGTGAATAAAAAATGTATTTCACCACAATTTTTCAATTACGAAACTTCGTGTTCCTCGTTAAGACGTGCCTATAGAGCTCGTACTAGATTCTGAGCACCCCGTGTGTAGCAAGAGATAGCCCGAGCTTGAATACACAAACAAACCTCGCACGTACTATACGAGCGACGAGTTGATTTTCGAACAGTCCGTTCTACGTATGATATGAATATGGTATATATATATTCGCACCAACAATCAACATGATGAGTAGTGTTTAACATAGGAATGATGATCGATTCCTATCTGATACCTGGAATGCAACAAATACAATCGATGTCCGATATAATAGTATTCCAGGGTATGAGACAACCCGATGTGTAGTCCGGTTCAAGGCGATAAATAGTAGAGATAAAAACAGGGAAATCGGCTTGCCACGAGAATAAAAACGGGAAAGACCGATTTGCCCCCCTATACCCTATACCCCCAATCCAGTCTGATTTTGGGACAATCACGCCTGTACCCATATTTACAAGTTCCAAGGCCCCAAACTCGACATTTTACCCCGATGTAACATCGTTTTGGTCGAATCCCAGCCTACGCCCAAGGGTATCTTACAGAGGGATAATACCGGCGTAGAGAAAAGACCACAGAGATATACTTGTCAAGGGGTTGTCCTAAGGTGAGTACACCACTGCTGTATGTAAATACAGGTCATGGTGCTGCCGAATGAGCACACATTCATTTTTCTTGTGACCCCTAAGGTGGAAGAATTCACCTTGGATGTTGGCCCGTTTGAACAGCGGGGGGGGGGGGGAGTGGAGGTGGGTGGCAGTAGTGCGACAGTCCCTCTACGTTAGAAGAAAGGCGTTCTTAACGGCTATCGGGAGGGTTTTTCCGATCCTAATACCGATCCGATTTTCGATTTATCGGAACTTCGGACTCGATATGAAACACAAGACACAAGTACCAAGTACCTCAGAGTACCGTGTCAAGTTGGTCCAGCTGTCGCAGTCATTACCTTTACGATGTACAGAGTACTGTACCTGTGGGTATCCAATTTGCTGTTATGATGGTGTATGTTGTATCTCTTGTACTTGTGGTTTGTGGGTTGTGAGCCCTCAGGGTCGGTTCTTATCACTCAGGGATGAAGATTCAGCACGGCCACTGGGTGACCTGTATGTCGATGGGTTAAAAAAAAAACAGCGAGCACACAAACTCACACTACGTACTGTTGCCATGTTACTGGTGGTATGTAGAACCGGCCCGCTCATTATAACGTCACCCAGAAGATAGTCGGCCTGAAACTTGGACAAAAAATGGTCAGCCTAGTCACTGCTTCAGTTTTTAGAAAGTTCACCCCTTCCTGTGGTTGGCCTGGGCCCAAGCCTCCATGGCACCACCGCCACCAGTCGACATGACAGCAGACGACCGAAATAAGGTTGCCACCGTAAGTTACACGCGCGGCCGGAATAAGAATGACGGCCAGAGCCCAATTTTAGGTTTCTTGTGAGAGGGCCGGCATACTACTGCTGTACTATGACCAATAATAATAGTACACATCGAGCGAACTCACCTACGAACATGATATACAGCTGCGAAGCACCCGCGAACCCCAGGTGATTGAGGGCCACGATAGCAGCGACCGGAGCCACCACACGAGCAATGCCCTTCATCTCCCTCTTTCTCTCCGTTTTCGGACTGGGTTCTGGTGGGGCAGGCTCTCACGAAAACCGACAATCGGTGCCTCCAATAGACAACTTAGCTGCTGCTTCTGGAGGTGGTGCTGGGGTGAGTGTCTGTGATCGGGGTGCTCTACGTAGGACTTTCGTTGCCGCGATTACTTCTGTTGTGAGCACAGCAGTAAACGTATGGTGCGTCAAGTGCGAGTGCACCTTGCTTCTCGTGCTGTTTGCTGCAGCCTTGCTGCTTGCTTGCTACCACTAGGGGTAGTGGTGGTAGTGCCGTTTCGCAATTCGACAGGTGACGTGACCAGCTGACGGGTAGGGGACCAGATACTCTCTTGGAGACCGCGGTTTGACTCCTAGACTGTCCGCGAATGGACGAAAGAGGCCTTGGCGCGTGCACAAGAACGGTCTAACAAGCTATTTGTTGTTTGGTTTTCTCACATTAACCCGTCGCCAGAATGCAGTCCGTGGTCACAGGACACGCTCCTTACTCGTATAGTTCTGGGGAGGAAGGCCACCTCCGGCAGAAACTTTATAAATAGTACACCACGTAACTGAAACAAATCGTATACCTCAGACAAAAATGAAAAACTGAGATAGCGCACGTACGTATCAGATAATATATCATACGCTATACGAGTCGCGACAGAAACCGAGGAGGCCGCATAATACCAACAGGAAAAAATATACCAGGTAGGATGAAACAAATTGAAGTCGAAATTGTAATCGAAAGGCGAGAAACAGAAAAGCAGGAAAGAAGGCAACAACGAAAAAGAAAAAAACAGAAAACAGAATAACACAAAAGAATACGCAGGCTCGCAGGCTTGGGCGCTGCGCAGGCGGGGTGTAGAACCGAGACAAAACAAACAGAATCCGCGGCCAAGGAGAGCAACCAACCGAGGAAAGAGAAAATATTACTCGTAGGCAGAGGTAACGCAAGACAGGATACGACGTACCGCAAACCGAAAAAAACTGTTTTATGGGGTATTTATTTTCATCGCAGATCTCAGTGGATTACCGAAAATATACGGCTGCATATATTTGGATGACCGAGTAAACACGACAACAATTTCAGCCCTGATGTTATAAATTTTGCACAAGATTCGAATTTTTCAAAATCTGGTATGTGCGATATATTACGTGGTACCAGTATAATTTACCCTGGTATGAACATACCGTACGCGACATGTGTTAAGGATTTGGGAGTTAAGATTTCAGGCTGAGTTATTTCAAATATTTAAGAATTTCATCTAAGAATCTGTGCTCACCAACGAACGCCACTCTAAATCCTATACCTGGTACATAATAAGCCTTTAACAGCCTACGCTCAACGTTGATATTATCACACTAAGCCGCGAGCCTTAGCCAAAACAGGAGTTTATTAACTGCTGTCGCGTACGTCGTACTATATACTGTACTGGTATACACCAAAATTCAATTCGATTTCTTACAATTGATGTCAGTCGTTGTGATACGCAGTACGTTCAATTATGCTGCGGACTTCGTTAAAATATCAGCATGGACATTTGGAGGGTTTTGAGACTTGAGGGGGTTGGAGAGTATTGTTGTTGTTCTCACATTAACTCATCGCTTATTTCAAGGTCAGTTGTCACCCGACAGGAACCCTGGACTGGAAGAATATCTAGGGAAAAATAGAAATACATCAGGAATATAACGCATACCGTAGAGAACAGAGAGAACGCACGGATCGGCGGTTTCGCACGGATCGGACAGAACGCACATGGTAGTAGAAGGAGTGCGTAAAAAAGGCGAGAAGGGGGCGATTTCATTGAGTTTCCTCACAGAGATCGGCGAGTTCGCTCAGGGCAAGGTCTGACATTATTGTGGCTTCCCGCGGTGTCCCACGGGAAATCCCATGGTGTCCCATGGTCTCCCGTGGGCTCCCACGTGGTACACCATGGTATCCCGCAAAGCAGCCCACGGGATCCCACGGCAAGCCAAAGGGTATTCACGGCAGCCCATGGGTATCCCGTGGAAGCCCATGGGTATTCCGTGGAAGGTCATGGGAATCCCGTGGAAGCCGACGAGATCCCGTGGGAGCCGACGGGAATCCCATGATCGACCTCGTTGGAGCCCACGTGACTACCGAGTTATCCCCGCGCACTTTAAATGGCCGCCCCGCACGCGGTGCGCCATGCTTATCTCCACGCGGGTTCCCACGGGTTCCCACGCGGGTTCCCGTAGGATGCCGCGTGGGATGCCGCGTGGCTCCCCACGCGGTTCCCACGGGTTGCCACACCGGTTCCCACCCGGGTTCCCACGTGAGATCCAACGGGTTCTCACGGGTTCCCACGGGTTCCCACGCGAGTTTCCACGGGATCCACGCGGGTTCCCGCGGGTTCGGTTCCCACTGGTTCCCGCGGGACACCGGTTCCCACTGGTTCCCGCGGGACACCGGTTCCCACCCGGGTTCCCACGTGAGTCCCCACGTGTTCCCACGAGTTACCACGGGTTCCCACGCGTTCCCACGCGAGTTTCCACGGGTTCCCGCGGGGGTTCCCACGGGTTCCCGCGGGGGTTCCCACCCGATTGCCCAAGAAGGTTCCAACGCGGTTCCAGCGCGGGTTCCCAAAACGTTTTCAACGCGGGTTGACCAGAGGGTTCCCACGCAGGTTCCCACGTGAGTTCCCACGGGTTCTCAGGTGGGTTCCCACGGTTTCACACGCGGCAGCCCACGCGATTTCTCAAGAAAGTTCCCACGCGAGGTATCCCAAGACGGTTCCAGCGCGGGTACCCAAGAGGGATCCCAAGCAGGTTCCCACGCGGGTTCCCAAAAAGGTTTAGGGTTCCAAAGAAGGTTCCCACGCGGGTTCCTACGCGGTGGAATATACGGTGCATGAGAACGAGATTGGAAAAGGTGTCCCGCACGGTGTTATGCGAGCTGGAATATACAGGTCCACACGCGACCCCAAGCGGTATTTAATACATTGCCTTTATCGAAGGCTTCAAAGCGGGCTTGTCCAAAGCCTGCTCGCAACGCTGTTGTGTCCAATTTTGTGTCTGGGATTATTAGTTTTCACAGTTTGGGTAACATTAGTTTTTATGGTCAGACCTCATGTGATTGAGTCTGTAAGTTCGACGACGCCCACCAAGAACAACTACACAATAGGTGTATTGAGGGAGAGTACAAAACGTACATCCCATCTCTCTATTCCAGCAATCCAATCACCTTTTCTTTGGTCCACTACTGCTGCTCAAGCGGCCACACCAGAATCCCCTAATTCGTGGTTGACGAACCGTATTACTTTAGAACCAACTGAGCATTACATATGGCAGGGGTATTTTTAAAAATACATTAAGCCCCATCTCGCTTTTCCCGCAACTCCAACATTAGGAATGTGTGCGATCGCTGATTTCAGCATAGACACCGGAATCCTTCCAATTCTGTCTCCCAACACGTGACCAATAATGGTCCAGTGAAATCAGGAACACTCCAAAGCCGACTAGACAATACGTATATTGTAAGAAATGGTACAATAGGTCCAACCCGTCTCCCGTTTCCCGCAACTCTAACATTAGGAATGTGTGCGATCGCTGATTTCAGCATCGACACCGGAAACCTGCCACTTCTGTATTCCAACGCGTGACCAAGGATCTCATTAACTGAGGATCACTCCAAAGATGACTAGACAATACATACCAGTATATTGTAAGAGATGGTACAACAGGTACAACCCATCTCCCTTTTCCCGCAACTCCAACCTTAGGAATGTTTGAGATCGCCGATTTCAGCATCGACACCGGAATCCTGCCAGTTCTGTATCCCAATACGTAACCATTGATGGACCAGTGAAATCAAGAACACTCCAAAGACGACTAGACAATACGTATATTGTAAGATATGGTAAAATAGGTACAACCCATCTCCCTTTTCCCGCAACTCCAACATTAGGAATGTGTGCGATCGCTGATTTCAGCATCCACACCGGAATCCTGCCACTTCGGTATCCCAACGCGTGACCAAGGATCTCGTTAAATGAGGATCACTCCAAGACAATACGTATATTGTAAGAGACGGTATAATAGGTATCCCTTATCGAGATATCTGAATAACAAAACAATTGTGTGTGATAGGTGATTCTGGCATCGACACCGGAATGCCAACACTTTCGTACCAACGCATGACTAAGGGTCGCGTGGATCCCGTCGAAATTAAAAAGAACAAGACAATACGTTTGTTGTAGTAAATAGGTAAATATAAAAAACCACGCAACCCACTCATTCCCCCGGTTCACGCAATCCACCCGTTCCCTTCTCGCGCAATCCCCAGCCTACTAAACAAGTTATATTCACAAGGAGATTCCATTCTCCCCTCCTATTCAATAGTACTTGCGTCATGGATACAAAATGCTTAAAAGGGTTTAGCATCCACTAGGCTAGTCCATGTTAGCATGGACATCCATGCCTCGCCACTAAGAAGTCAGTCCTTCCCGTTATTTAGCAAAAGTACCACATCCATCCACGTTCACTCCCCGGCCTACTAGACAAGCGATCCTCACAAGGACAATCCATTCTCCCCGCCCAGTACTTGCTTCATGTTTACCTACCGCTTAAGAGGGTTCAGCGTTTCCTCGGCTATCCCATTTCAGCATGGTCACCCCCTACCTCGCCACCTCGAAATCCGTCCTTCCCGTAATATAACAAGAGTACCGCGTTCACTCCCCAGTCTACTAGACAAGTGATCTTCACCGGGGGATTCCATTCTCACCGCCCAGTACTTGCTTCATGTTTATCTACCGCTTAAGAGGGTTTAGCATTCCCTCGGCTAGTCCATTCAAGCATGGACACCCCCTGCTCGAAATCCGTCCTTCCCGTAATAAACGTACCACATCCACTCCCCATCGTACTGGACAAGTGATCTTCACCGGGGGAGTCCATTCTCCCCGCCCAGTACTTGCTTCATGTCTACCTACCGCTTAAGAGGGTTCAGCATTTTCTCTGCTATTCAATTTCAGCATGGACACCCCCTACCTCGCCATCTTGAAATCCGTCCTTCCCGTAAATATAACAAACGTACCACACCCACGTTCACCCCCCAGCCTACTAAAAAAGTGATCTTCACAGGGACATTCCATTCTCCCCGCCCAGTGCTTGAAACACGTTTACCTACCGCTTAAGTGGGTTCAGCAGTTCCTCCGCTAGTCCATTTCAGCATGGACACCCCCTACTCGAAATCCGTCCTTCCCGTAATATAACAAGAGTACCACATCCACTCCCCAGCCTACTAGACAAGTGATCTTCACCGGGGGGTTCGATTCTCCCCGCCCAGTACTTGCAACATGTTTGCCTACCGCTTAAGCGGGTTCAGCATTTCCTAGGCTAGTCCATTTCAGCATGGACACCCCCTACTCCAAATCCACCCTTCGCCAAATATAACAAAAGTACCACGTCGACGTTCACTCCCCAGCCTACTAGACAAGTGATCTTCACCGGGGGATTCCATTCTCCCGCCCAGTACTTGCTTCATGTTTGTCTACCGCTTAAGCGGGTTCAGCATTTCCTAGGCAAGTCCATTTCAGCATGGACACCCCCTACTCCAAATCCACCCTTCGCCAAATATAACAAAAGTACCACATCCACGTTCACCCCCCAGCCTACTAAAAAAGTGATCCTCAGAGGGACATTCCATTCTCCCCGCCTAGTACTTGAAACATGTTTACCTACCGCTTAAGCGGGTTCAGCAGTTCCTCCGCTAGTCCATTTCAGCATGGACACCCCCTAATCCAAATCCGTCCTTCCCGTAATATAACAAAAGTACCACATCCACTCCCCAGCCTACTAGACAAGTGGTCTTCACCGGGGGATTCCATTCTCACCGCCCAATACTTGAAACATGTTAATCTACCGCTTGAGAGGGTTCAGCATTTCCTCGGCTAGTCCATTTCAGCATGGACACCCCCCACCTCGCCACCTTGAAATCCGTCCTTCCCGTAATATAACAAAAGTTAGCCTTCCACGTTGAGCAATCCCTCGTCCATTTCAGCATGGGCACCCCCTTTCTCACCCCTAGCCTACAAGACAAGCTGTCTTCACAGAGAGATTGCATTTACCACGCCAAGTTATTGCTTAATGTTTCGTTGCTCTAATGACGATGCCATCCCTCGTCTCGTCACACAATACCCCCCCGCATCCTTGTGTCATGCTACCGCCAAGGGTCACAGGATATTAGAAGGAACACTCTCTCCATTTCCTAAAAATCAATCCAGGGAGGCGCCTCAGTTGTTCTCGCCGTAGGTGTGAGTCTTGGTCGTCTTCCTGCCCTTCTTATCGAAAACCTTGTGGCACCTGACAACAGCAGAGGTATACTTAAGTAACACGTATAATTGGGGTTTGAACTGTCTACGTGGTGTGTTTTACTAACTGTTATGTTCTAATTACGATGCATTTACTTGACATATTTTAGGTCAACTATTTCTTCTTTGTTTCATTAACCGGAATCATACTTAGGGGGAAAAAACGAATATTATTGTTATTGTTACATTTCGAGAAATACTTGTACACGGTCTTACCGTACGTCAATGACCTACAGAGTGTATTTGCGAATGGTTTTAGTAACCTCTCGCATCACATGCGGCGCCAGACCCATGCTACGATAAAGGTATCAATTTTTGGCGAACGCATATCTTACTGGCGGGGCTGCTCAACCGAGGAACTACCCAGTATCGTTCGAATATAAAGTACGTTGTTCGTTCTAGACCTAGGCCATGGGATGTTGCATCGGGCTAAACGTTTAGTTTCTCCGAAAGACAGGTTTTGGGTGAGGCGAGGAGCTGTTCACGTCAGGAGCCCCGGGAAAAATGCCCTGCACCCCTACCGTAGCACGCGTCGCCAATACATTGTAATAGGAACGATTGCACTCTCCAAGGCAATGCATCTTGTATCGCGCAACATGTACGGGTTGATGGGAGCGTGTGTGGTACGCAAGTGCGTTGGTGGGGTTAAAAAAAGTTTGGACCCGCCACCACCGTCGCAATCCCCTGCCGTGAGTATTCATGATTGTCAAAATGCAAGCCCATTTCACTGATTACGTTTTGTTGTTGGCGAATCAAGAGCGATAACCCTGCCAACTAATCCAACTATGTTCCTTAGTACCTTCTTATCCATTAACTGAAGTGCGGCTACTCAATATAATCTGACGAATTTAAAGTGTAGTCCGTTCCATGGCCCGAACCTCTCACACGCACACAGTGACAGCGAGTCAGCGGTAGGTAATGATCAAGTCGGTTAAGGTGCCGGCGATGAAATCGTCGATCTAGTCTATTTGGATGAGTCCGCACTTCGGGGGTTCGGGATTGCAGATGGTTCGCGCGCGTTCAACCCGATGTGGCGATCTGATCTATGCACCCTCTACAGCAGTATCGGGAGGTGGGGCAGGATGCTATTATCGGGCACAACGTTTTAGAAGCTTGAACATTTGCCTCGTTTGAATACCAGATAATATGTTTTTTTGGTTCTGCTTAATCTCTTTCAGAGGGTTAGAGTAGGGTGAATCATGGATAGGTTTTATGTTTTATGTCTTCAGGAGGGTTCGGGTAAGGTGATCTTGGATATGTTTGATATATTTAAGAGGAAGTCCGTCCATCAACATCGCGTACACAACAGCACGAACTGTTAACAACACGCATGAGTGCCCGCTAGCAAGGTATTCGTATACCGTCGTCGTTAGCATAGTATGATTAGAAAAGAAACGCCATAACGTCTAAAACATGATTGCAACTTTCCGCGTTTGTCCATTTTCTTCTGAAATTTGTTTGCGAAAATTAGTACTTATCATATCATAGGGTTATATAGGTCGTTAGGTTTCACTTTTCTACATAGCAGCCAGCCCCGTATCCTGCACTCAAGCATTGTTGCAGCTGGAACCGGTGTCCCGGCAACACACTAAAATGATAAGGGTGTGTTTATTGCTAGGATACGGCGTTCTTCGTGAGTCGAGGTGTTTATTCTCGTCTTATACAGTACAAACAGCAGCATGCGGCGTCATGCACAATTACGTCGTCATTGCATCCTCCGGAGTGCAATGCACCCATTTGTTCTGCATTTTTCCCGTGATATTGCTGTACTGCATCATTTGCTCCTGCACACCAGTGCGGTCAAATATAAGTCCGGTGTAAGGCTGGAGTGAACATTAAGAGCGGTTCGAGTGGTCTTGCGACCCACCGAACCATTTCTTCCTAACCACCGTTATCATTTTTCCCCGTGATGAGTGTTTGCGCGGAAGCCTTCTTTGAATACTCCCTACTTTAGCCCTAAGATCGATATCTTCACAGTAGGACTCGTATCCTATTGTATTTGTATAACCTAAAACAATGACAATGTGTATGCCGTACGAGAAAGGGGAATATATCGACGAGTGTGTCCAATGTGAAATGAGCCGGGGATGGTCATGTATACCTGGTGCGTCGGAGCAATCGACCGCCGCTTGAATCGACACCAAAACAAGTTTCAACGTAACGGCGGTTGCAATCATGACACCACCAGATATCGAACAGCAGACCTACCGCGGAACTCCCTATCGGTTGGTCAGACAGCCGCACCTGAATGTTGCGCTCTATTTCCTTGAGGGTTGTGGTTGGAGTTAATGTTTACTAGACTAGAAATGCGTTCGTGTTTATGCTTTTTTGTAGCACATGTAAGCAACTTGAGTTTTGGGCTAAACGTAAGTTCCTCAAACTACCTTATAGCTCTTCCTAACCTTACACCCATGATTACATAGACCAGTGGTGTGTCTACCTGGTGCCATGTAACAATCAAGCGCAGCTTGAAGCGACACTACAAAAGGCTGCACCGTAACGACGGTTGCTATCGTGACAGCACCAGAGATCGAACAGAAGCGCTGCCGCGAACTCCGTAGTGGTTGCTTAGACAGCCGCAACGGAAAGCTGCGCTCTATTTCCATGAGGGTTTCCTTGAAATGTGTTCATATTTTTGCCTTTTTCGAGCGCATGTAAGCAACGTTAGTTTTGGGCTAAATATGAGTTCCTCAATCGACCTGATCTTTATTCCTGGCCTTACGCCTATGCCTATATATACCAGTGGTGTGTCTGTATATAATGTTGATACATTTGGGGCCTAATAGGGTTCGATTGTACATTATAGTCGGAAAATATATATCTTGGGCAATTTGAACAAAACGTGGGTTTACATTTCATCTGTGCAGACACAAGTGCGAATGTCAATCCGCCTACCTTCCACCCTCGCACGCATTTGAGATCACTCTAGAATCCGTCGTAGTGTACGGTTCTCATTTTAATTTAATGTCATAGATACGTAACGTTGTTCATAAGAAACAATGGTCCTTTAAATCGATACGCGTACACGCTGTCGTTGTCTAGGTCTCGATTGTATGTTAGGATTCAGATTAAATATACGCATCCCGTCAGCGTAGGTTGTTTCATGAGCTTTGGAGTAATGTTAATAGATAACTTGCGGCAAAGCAGTGTATAGTGTACCTTCCTGACGTGCGTGTACTTCATAACCTTCGAATTTCAATGAACGGTCCAGTCACTCGAATCGCTCATAGGATTATGTACCTGGAAAGCGCGGAAGTGCTGCACGTCGTCATATTCTGCACAGTGTGCTGAACCGAACGTGCGCCGCGTGAACCCCGAGAAAGTCTAAAGACGTCGTATGCGTCGAGACAGCGCCGCAGGACGCCATAGGTCGGGCTTAGGTTGCGGTCCATCTTGCAAGTCCTCCCTTCGAACTTAGCATACTCCGGGTCGTCAGCTGTCCAACCGGACTTCAGCAAGCAAAGTTTTGCGGGAGGACACTTGTGGGTGCAATGGTGGCTATCCAACGGAACGGTTATATTTACGTACTCACAGCTGACGTTTTTCAATTTTTTATAAAAACGTACCAGGTATAATTTTATAAAAATAGTGTACTACTAGCAAGGTAAATCAGTACTAACTAAATATATTAGTTGCGATATATTGAGGCGAAAAGACAAAACGAACACAGACTCAAGCTAGCCAAGCGCCCAATTAATATTCCAATAATGACTTAAGTGAACCAAGTAGGGGTATGGGTCGCTACTGTGAAAAACTAAAGCCGAAGAGTGTATCTACAAAAGGAGAGAAAAACTCGGTACCACTCAAAATGCGCACATAAAACCCTGTTGTGAATCAACTTGGTTATGTCTATTGGCCTCCAGTTAATCTAACTATGATTACGTGTCGTCTCTTGCCGGGGCCCTTTACTGCACCCAGCCACGCTGGTTTCTCCTTCCCGTCAGTGCTACCGTCGAAGTCACTTTCGTGTCTGGGGTCCCCGTCCGATGACTGTTTGCGGCTACGGCCGCCGAGTTTTTTCTTGGGTTTGGCGTCCCCCGCAGAAATGCTTTTACGACGATGCGCGTTAAAGACGGTAAATATGAACTCGGCGAAAACAAGTGTTCTACCGGCAAACGCCGGAGGGGTTCGATTCATGCGCGTGGTGACGACGCAACCCTCTCACGGGTTAGCACAAAGACAGACACTCCCGCCGGTAGCTGCAAGGGGCCACGGCGCAACCGACGCTAGCCACAGCAACGCTAGTGACAGCGACCAGACCGCTAGCGTCGAGGGCGACAAAGACCAGAACGTTAGCGCCGAAGGCGGCAGCGACAGCGACAAGGACGGCAGCGGCAGAGCCGAGGGCGACTGCGATGACAACGACAGCGGCAGCGACAACAGCTTCCGGGACAAGAGCTCACGACAAGAGCTCACGACACAAAACTTACGCGACAAGAGCTCACGAGACAAGAGCTCACGAGACAAGAGCTGACACGACAAGCGAGAGGACAAAAGGCACCGTCTTGGCGGCCGCTCGCGTCAACAGTCTAAAGACGGAAAATATGAACTCGGCGAAAAGAAGTGTTCTACCGGCAAACGACGGAGGGGTTCGATTAATGCGCGTGGTGACGACGCAACCCTCGCACGTGCAAGCACAAAGACAGACACTCCTCGTCGCTGTCGCTGCCGCCTTCGGCGCTAACGCTCTGGTCTTTGTCGCCCTCAGCGCTAGCGGTCTGGTCGCTGTCACTAGCGTTGCTGTCGCTACCGTCGGTTGCGCCGTGGCCCCTTGCGATTATAAGCGAGAGTGTCTGTCGTTGTGCTAGCACGTGAGAGGGTTGCGTCGTCACCACGCGCATTAATCGAACCCCTCCGGCGTTTGCCCGTAGAACACTTCTTTTCGCCGACTTCATATTTACCGTCTTTAGACTGTTGACGCGAGCGGCCGCCAAGACGGTGCCTTTTGTCCTCTCGCTTGTCGCGTGAGCTTTTGTCGCGTGAGCTCTTGTCACGTGAGCTTTTGTCGCGTGAGCTCTTCTTGCGTGAGCTCTTGTGCCGGCAGCTCTTGTCGATGTCGCTCTCGTTGTCGTCACTGTCGCTGTCGTTGTCATCGCAGTTGCCCTTGGCTCTGCGCTGCCGTCCTCGTCGCTGTCGTTGCCGCCGATAACGCTCTAGTATTTACCGCCCTCGGTGCTCACGGTTTGGTCGCTGTCACTAGAGTTGCTGTCGCTAGCGTCGGTTGCGCCGTGGCCCCTGCTATTGCCGTTCTTTCCGCTGCCGCCCCCCACCATCCAGTCGTCAATAGCTTCTTCGCGGTGTCTAGAGCTTCCTGGTACATTGGCACTGCCGTCACCACGGCCTCTCCCTTTCCTCTGCACTTTCTTAGGGTAAGGGTCGTCCTGACATGAACATTTGTTGAAACGTCAAGCGGGTCAGGTTGGTTATGCGTTCGGTTGCAACACTCTTCCCAATAGTATTCATTTATGTACTGAATGCATCACGAAATTAAAAACCGTCAGGTGTCGATCTAGAAATTAAATCTAAGCATAATAGTTGAGTGTACTGTGTTGTGTTCCAACCTACGCAGCACATAGTACACGCATGTACGACTTTAGAATACATATTGTACGTAGTGAGGAAATGAACACAAGGTACCTAAATGAACTTTGGACACGTACAATCGAATATTACTGAAGCCTGTTAATACAAGAGTGGTGGGAGCGACGAGAACGCCGGACCCCTTGAAGTGCTGAGACCTCCTCATTATGTTGATTTTTGGGCCAACAGTGCAAACGGTGTATTTATTTCGCGGCGGGTTAGTTTTTTATGACGTACGGAATATGCCTTTGTTCCCCTAGAGATACTATTCTCTCTAAATTCTTGGAGCCTGTTTTGAGATCACATCAATCACCAAGACAGACGCAAACGTGTAACTTAGATAATTTAGTGTGTTGCGTCAGAGTCTCAAATATATCTGAATTGGGTGGCTGTGCAGGAGGCCAGTTGTAACATATACTTTGCTCAGAATAGCATATCAACAAGACAAACAAAAGTATAATTTTATCATTGAATGTTCGACGACACCTATGAAGAAAAGTCATGCGAGACTTATGCAGCAACGTTAGCAGGTGTCGGCAATACACTTCGTATATAGGTTAGGGTGCAAAACAAGAGTGAGGTTCACAACAAGAGAAAAGGCCACGCTTGTTTAGTGACCAAACTTCAATGTCACACAAGATGTCCGAGTGAAAAGAAAGGGTTATTGATGTTAGACTTAACATTTTCTACACAATGTTATGCTGGTTTCATGGGTAAATAATATAGGCCCACTATCAACAGGACGCGCGACTGCAAGCAAGAGGCAATCAACAGCACCAGGAATTAACTGTCAAAAATATTCTCTTACCGCGGTGACAGGTACCAGGTATGTAGTTCACACCCAACCGGTGATGCATGCGCATATTCTTGTGACGGACTCTCACATACCTGGTATTATTCTATGCAAATCATAAATCATACTTATGTCAATACCTATAATTCAGAGAGATACGTGTTCGTACACCCATGTATCGGGAAAAAATAAAAAATAAAAAAGAGGAAAGGGGTTGCTATGTGATAACGCCCACTACGTCATAAACCTGATCTTTTTTATACGAAAGTTTGTTCATTTCGCCGGTATTCGCTACGTTTTGAACACAGGTGGCGTCGAAGACAAACAGTGCAAAACACGCCAGTCAGCGCCTATCCCGGAGGGGAACATCCTTATGGTTCGCGCGGCGCTCAAGCAGCCATTCTCTGTAGACCCTTACTCATAATGTTGGAGGACACAGGGGAAGAGTACAAAGGACTTGCTCGTATCTAATATCAATATCGGAAACGTCGGTGTCGGGGGCGGCGCCCGGGGGGCTTCCGTGAACGGATACTCACAATAATCACGTCCGTCATGTTCTAACCATTGCCCTTGCTCATGAATCGTTTTGGGATGAGAATGTTATCCGATGCTGCTGCGCAAGGTAACACGTCGATGTTTTCTGTACCCGCACCCTGTTGGGCTTGCACTCCTCTTAGCATTGCACCTTACTGTTCACCATACTGTTAACACAAAGGGAAGAGGTGGGGGGGGGGGAGACTCCCGGTGTTCCCTCGCTCGAATAGGCAGAGGAAAGCGAAACATGAGCGTGCTCATCAGGTGCACTACCGATGGCTTTTAACAAATGTAGTTCCAAATTTTCTTTCAATCAATACCAGGGGTGGCACGCGAGGAATCCCCCACCCCCTGGCGGTAGCAACAAACAGAGTGGAAGATTTCATCCTCATCATGTGTCATTCGTGTCTTCCCTAGACTCGCGAAACGCCCTTGTTTCTGTCACACGTCGATCAACGAGTGTCTGCACCCACACCGTCGCAGATCGCTAGCATCATTTGGTGTATTTGACGGCACCGCGACGGCACCGCTCGTAGGGGTCCCGTATCCAACCCCCGATCCCTGTTGGTCCAGGCCCATCCTCGCCATATGCGAAACTGTCGAGCGTAGAATCAGAACACAGAGTTAGGGAGCGGCTGAGCCAGCATACTCTGGTTTTCGAAACCCACCAAATGGCGGGGGGAAAGGGGTGGGG
>JAYJMC011150373.1:0-13056 GCA_036873965.1 Neoagarum fimbriatum | reverse complement strand
TTCGGCACCAAGATGCGTTCCTTCGTCGCCGAGGCGAACGAGGCCGGCATCAAGGAGAACGTCGAGCAGCAGTTCGAGTTCGCCAAGCAGGTCCTGTCGCACGGCCTGGTCCCGATCGTCGAGCCCGAGGTGGACATCAACGCCGCCGACAAGGCCGAGGCCGAGGCCATCCTGCGCGACACCAACATTCCGCTGGCCGACGTCCATTCGCCGCAGGCGCGGATTTCGTTGACGCAGTTGATGACCGTCTGTCAGAACGCGCTGCGACTGTCGCGCGACCGTCACCTGCCCTATCGCATCGGCGCGTCGATCCACATCTCGACATACGGAATGTACGGCTATGCGCTGCTGTGCTGCCCGGACTTTCGCAAAGCCATGGAGTTCGCGATGCGCTACCACGCGCTCGCGGCGCCGCTGGCGGCAATCGACTTCGTCGAGGACAAGGCCGCGGCACGATGGACCATCGAACCCAATCTGCACGCGCTTGCCGATTCGACGCTCTACCGGTTCGTCGCCGAGATGCAGATCGGCATCCACATCTCGCTGATGCGCGACATCATGGGGCCGGGCTTTTCCCCCACCGAAATCACGCTCGCCTATCCGCAGGCGACGGACTTCGATCTTCCGCTCGATCATGTCGGATGCCCGGTGCGGTTCGATCAGCCGGCCAACCAGATCGTGTTCAAGGCGCAATGGCTGGATCGGAGCGCGGATCTCGGCAACAAGACGACCTATCCGACCATCGTGGCGCTCTGCGACGACCTGCTCGGAGACCTGAAATTGCGGACCGGCGTTGCCGGACGGATTCGTGCCATCCTGCTCGGCGACATCGCCAATCCTCCGACCTTCACCCTCCATACCTACCAGTATAATATACTGGTATGATATATACCTACCTGGTATAATATATGATAATATAAGCAATACACTGTTGTTGTCAACCATAGACCGCAATAATACTGCCAACCATAGACGGCAGTTACGTACAGACGGTGCACGCCCGCCCCGCATAATAACATGCGCACAATACACCCCCGCTCATTCCATATGGTATGTATGCATACCAGTACGCCAGTACGCCTCTTCTATACTACTGGTATGTATGTAATTTACTTCGTGTTTAAACAGCATATATATGTGTGTGTGTTCTTCACATTAAACCGTTCTTCTACTCGTCGACATCCAGCACACCCAGTGTCCGTGCTGATTCTTCACCCTAGAAGATACCAGTACACGCTCTGTGGTCACAAACTACGACACAGAGATAATGCTTTGTACTGCACTAGACAGCGCAATGTCATGCCAACGTACTGGGTACGACACTTAGGCAAGCAAACGACATATTTTTATATGAGTATATCGAAAGAGAGAATACGAAAGAAAACAAAAACAAAGCGAAAGAAAAAAGAAAAAATATGAAACGGAAACGAAGATGAAATATGAAACAAACAAAATGAAGAGAAAAAAAAGGAGGAACAACCCAAACGGAAAACGGAGAGTCACAGCTCGGAGGAGGAAACAAAACAATAAAATAAAACAACAAAAATACCCCGAGCACGAGACAAAATGGACACGCAAGGAGGAAACATAATAAGGCTACGTAAGAAAAAAGGAAGAACGATACAAAGATAACAATAATAACATAAAGAAAACGAGACAGAAAGAAAGACAGGCAAGAAATACTGTGCCCGGTACCTGTACCTGCGTACTAGGTTACTTGTAATACAAATCCATCTGTCCGGAAGTGTAAGGACCGTTTGGGTATTAAAATAAGTATTCGATATTCATAACATTTCGGGACAGAGTGGGACAAAAACAAAATCCGGGAAGCTTGTTGGAAGAGTCGTTAAATTAACAAATTATTTATATGCAAAATCTACGAAACACGAACGAGCAAATTCATTTTAGGGATTACTCGATCGAGAATCCGCCCGAGCTATGAGAGCGAGACCACATACATGCTGACAACCGCAGAGCTACAAAGGCCCTGTAGGTTATTAAAAGGCAGCTAGAAGCCAGATCAGAGAACCCGCGTGTTTCAGGGCTGGGAAAAAAAGAGCTGAAGCTAGCAGAACGACTTGATGACACACGCAATATGTTGTCCACATGGGTCCACGTACGTACGCAAAACGCACGCAAACAAACTACTGATGATGCCAGTCGTATGCTGTCCACATGTGTCCACGTACGCAAAAACGCTAACGTCGTGTGCTGTCCACGCACGCCAAAATAGCTAATGACGCGCGTCGTATGCTGTCTTAGCCAGTCTCTTAACGCCAAAATAACTGAGACAAACGTCTAATTGGCTAAATAAACTGCGATTAACGTCTATTTGGCAAGAAAACTGACAGTCCTGCTAAACCTATTCCCGAAAAAAGTTACCAGGGATAAAGTTCCTCTACCCTCTACTCGTGAAAAGTGTAAAGCTCTTCCCCCGAAGAGTTACAACAGCCTCGCGAATCATGGCTCATGGCTAGCGAAAATCTTGCGACAGTCTACCGATACGCCCTCACAGCAACCGTCCACGCCGATCGAGAGTATATCTTTATCTATGGCCTGTAAACGACGATATTGTGGATACATCGTCAAGGCAATTACGCCCGATTTGCTCTATTCCGATGTCGGTTGAATCGTACAAGTAAACGTCACGAATCGCGAATCACAGCAAGCCTGACTGTGGTAAATACTCATCGGACATACCAGGTATGTATAATACTGGTACGTACCAGTGGCAGGTATCATGTACCCCTGGTATACCGGTATATAGTATACCCGGGTATGATCTACCGGCAATGGTTGCAGGACGGAGCAAGTGGCACGGTACAGACGTACAGAGGTCGGTAACATCTGAGCCGCACATGCACGATCCTTGTTGGTGGAGGCAAAGCGACCAAGAGTATTTGCAAGCACAACGACCCCACCACTCAGCCACCAATGCAGACCGCTGGTTGAGTCCGGGTTTGGCTTTTTCGGTTCGAGTCGGAATCGTGGCTGCCCCCAGGCCGATAATAACCTCGCCGTCTGGAGAAACTCTTACGCAGCCTCGTGACATCGCCCCTGCCTCATTGAAGCATCATCCATTTATGCGGGCACAACACAAGCATCGAGCCTGCGTGGGCAGATTTACCACGTCTTGACAATGATGGGGCAGGAACCAGGTGCACCCCGGTGGTAGAATTTCAGCGAGATCACGACGGTGCTTCTAGGCAGAATCGTCAAAGTGACAGCGCGACAGCCATCGATATCCCTCTGTCCACGGCGCTTAACAGGAAGGCTTTGCCGGACGCACTCCTCGACATGCATGGGATGCAGTACCGTTTGGGTGAGACAACTGACAAATGGGAGATATCTGATCACAGTTCAGTCAGTGGTCAACAGAGAGTAGAAAAAGTGGGGGTATATCATGGGTAGGACAATTGACTGGGGGAGGATATATGCCACTCCTTGCTGTAAAGGATCCGCGAAGGCTCTGAATAAAATAGACGAGATGGTGAAAAGAGGTAAAAACAGAGGCTTGCCTTGAATCCGGGTCTCTTTTGACGCACCCCAAACGCCACGACATCGAGGCTTTGAGGGAAAAACACTAACCATCCCACATACCCGGGTTAGCATATTTACAGTGTTCTCCGTATTTACCCCTTTTTAGGGCAAGGATCACCACCGCGCTGAGTTAAACACGTAACGCGGGGGTGTTGCATCCAGGTTGAGGCCGCACTGCTTCGAGGCTGGCGGGGTATATTGTTACGAGTGTGAACTGTAGCGGTAAGCGCCTTTTTCACATTCCTCGTTGGTGCGGGTATTCTGAAAGTAATGTGCGCACGATGTTTCCAGGTACTCTGAAAGTAACGTGCGCACGGTGCTTCCAGGTACGATACTATCGTGTTAAGCCGTACCAGTATGGACGGGCGGACGACCACAGAGAGCTCACCGCGGTACGACGTCGGAAATATTGAGCCCGAGAACAACCGGGGACATGCATGTTGGTTCGTTTGCTCAAACCACCTACAAACGGCATGCAGTAATGCTTGTCCGTGAAGAGGGAAGCCAAATGAGTGAGGGTATTATCGGGTGGTTTTCACGGTGCGTTGGGTTGTTACGGTGCGGTGCTGTATGGTACAGGGTTACCGCACCGCACCGTACCGTGCCGCTGTTGCGGGTTTACCGCACCGCATCGTACCGTACGAGTTTACCTTTAACAAACCCGCACCGCACCGCACGGTAGGTTTAGCAAAAACCAAACAAGCACCGCACCGCATCACACCGTTCTACTCTCACAAAACTAAGAGCGTAAGAAAACCTTAGGGTCTTACAAATCAAGTAGTTTGCTACGGTGCGATACCGTGCGGTGTGAGGTTAACGGTTTTTAGCCAACCGGGCCGCACCGTACGATTTGAAACCGCACCGAACCGCACCGTATAAAAACCGAAAACCAAATCTGCACCGCACCGCACGGTACGATTAACAAATAGAAATATCCGCAACGCAACGCACCTTAGGGTTCTGCAAAATGAAAAGCCATGGATATTATACGTTTAATAATACCTGGTGCCCTAGGCAGACATACTTCGTATAACAAAGAGTATACCTGGTACCTGGTGTCACGCAGGGATTAGTCTCCGTCACGCAAGGATTAGTCTCCGTGCAGACGGAGTATATAACTCCCGCCGGTTTGGGGATATGATACCGTGGAGACATCGAGGTATGGAGAGACGTACAACAGCCAGCATTGATGCCTACCGAGTGCAACCCGATGCGGCTGCGTGCCGACGCTGTCTATGGGCTGCCGTATAAACAAACGTGCCTACCAGAAACAAGCTCCACATTCACCGGTGCGTTACTGGTGAATACCGACCGCTGCATACATGTGTAGTATGCATACCGCCGCATCCGGAGGCCGTGCCCCTCATGGAACTCTCGGACGTTATCCCTGGAACAAGTGATTCCGAATCAAACAAGCTCATCGACCGCCCGACCCTTTTCGGGGTGAGCTCAAGAACCCGTTCAGGGCTGAAAAGGGGGGCTACGACGATTTTCACTACAGTACCGCGTTTAGACCACTAGCGCGAGTGACTCATTTCCTCCCTATCAACATACCCAAAAGGTGGCGCAGGGTAACCAACAATCCCAACGTGGTGCATGTCGCGAAATCGAAAAGTGTAAAAGCCTAAGACTGCAAACAAATGGGGCAATTCCTCTTTTCCGAGTGGCTCTGATCGACTGAAAGACAAAATACCCAAAGGTGTCCCCTTACCGTAGCACCAGTCTGCAGCCCTGTTTTGGGGGGACACATTCCTTGTAATACTGCGTAAGAGGCAAAAATAGGTTTCTGCACACAGCACAGAACTAAACGGGTCAATATATCTGCCCCGGTTGGTGTCGACATGTTGTTTAGTTCGTCGGCTGGAGCGTCTAACTTGCTGTACGACGTATCTACCCATGTCCCTTTCATTGTCTACCCCTCCCTCTCTCGTCCCGTTCCTAACTCTGTTCCTGGCAATGGCGCCAATGGTTGGGTGAAGAGCTCAGGAACAAAGTCGGGGGCATATTGTCTGTGCAACACTATTTATAGGCGAGAAACAACCGAACCGTAACACATTCCCCAGAGCATAATTCAAGTCTCATGACTGTACGTCGTTTCCCCCAACAACATGGAGGCATGGGTGGGTGCGTGGGTTGGTAAGTCAGATTGCCCTGTTTCTCGCTCAATGGTACCTGTGAAACCACTGCAGACCGAAAACCTGACAGAGAAAAAGCATTGGACTGGTGCTACGGTATGGGGGGGGCATCTTTATGTCCTTGTTTGTTCAGCCGATCAGAGGCAATAAGGCGAGCGTTTACCCTTTTGTTTTGCACGCTTCTTACGATTTATGCTTTGTTTTTATTCGTGATACATGCACTCACTCCCCATGGGATTGTTTGTTCCGCAGCGCCAAATAATTAAAACAAAAGGCCTACCAGGGTATTTTAGAGAGAGGTAATGAGTCACTCGCCGGAGTGGTCTTAAACCCGGCAGTGCAAATGGGGGTAGCCCCCCCTAGTGAAAATGGGGGTAGCCCCCCTAGTGGAAATGGGGGTAGCCCCCTAGTGAAAAAGGGGGTAGCCCCCTTAGTAAAATTGGGGGTAGCCCCCCCGATCGTAGCCCCAGTCATCAGCGGATTGAGACTGACGGCCAACAACTTCGTCGTGGAGACTGGGGAGCCGTTCTACGACAGGAGATGTTTTTTGCGCCCCAAGTATTTCTCCCTTCCGACACAGCTCCTCCATTAATAAACCACCAACTACCGCATAGCTTTGGGGTCCGATGTTGTATTTAACTACCTGATTCGTTTGTTAGCTAGCCCCACGGGATTGTGAATGTCGGGGCTTTTTTTCTTTTCTCGAAGTCGGTTGTCGGGCGAGGCGGTAACGCTTCTCAAGTGGAGAGGCTTCAGAATATGCACGTGCTCCACCAACCGCAACACGTGTTTGGCGCTTTATCCGAACATGCACAGAGTGTCCATTGCTCATGCAGTTTACGACTCATCGTGATGTGAGCAGCGAGTGCAAAAAGACCGGGCACTACGACCATACGAGAGTACGGGACTTCCGCCTCTTTTCTCGGGATCCCGACCGGATGCCACAACACTGAAGGAGATATATCTTTACTCCAGGTGTACGGAACACCTGTGTACAAGACACCTTCGTGCAGGACACCTATACCAAGAAAGAGTGTACCAATAAGGGGCAGACTGAGTAAGGTCCACGGGGGAAATCATACATCTTGAACCCGTACTACCAAAGTCACTACTGCTGTAGTATGCAATTCAAAAAGCAGGAAGCACACCCTGGGGTAGTGTTATTTCCTGTCTCTTCCTGTTGATGCTTCTAAATGTTTCGTGTAAATTGTGTGTTCTCATCCCATTCGCCACTGCCTCTGATATTTCTCCATCTCATGCCGTAATTCACACACCGGCTCTATAGACACTGCCCCTCTCCCCCATTCGCGCTACGGTGCGCTGCCCCGGTTTGGTCAGGTAATCCATTAATTCGCCCGTCGGCCTACGTACCGGCTACTACCCGGACCGCGCACTCTCGCGTCACAACGAAGTATGCATACCTATTTGTATGCGGTTTCAGCCCCTCGCGTATTGTTAAGACCGCACCGTTGTGGCATCAGAATACGACGCGGCGAAAATGGGACGGACTCGACCACTCTGCTAGGCAGGCTGTGTTGATCATGCTTAGGTCACTCGCACGTGCTCATAGATCATTCACACGAGGAGGTCGATTAGTTTTACTTCTTGCCTCGCCGTGAGAATGGTGTCTTCTCATAGAAAGGAGCGGCGGAGTCATATTCAGAAGAAACAATAACGGCTCTATATCAAAACGAGGGGGTTTAGGGGATGCCATATCACTACAGGCTCTATCTCCCGTAACGTGCAACGCCGATGCTCCACATCGATACTCTTTATTGTGTCAAGAGAGCACACGATAGTGTGTGTGTTTCCCACAACGACGATGCGCAGCATACTAACTTGAACACAGGTCAATATCTCCCAAACAGCTGGAAACGCCAACGCCACAGCGGCGGTGGCCGGTTCAGTTTCCGACGACTCTCCCCTGAGGAGCTCCACGAACCTCACCCGAAACCCAACTCTGCGAAGAATGGTACGTTTTCAGCCCGACACACAATCCCATGGCCTAGCTAGCTAAATTACAGGGCGAATAATATTCTCGGAAAAGTCCACGATATTGGGTAGCTCCTCAGGTAAGAGCCCCGTCAGTTTCCACTGACAATTTCGCCAAAAGATGCTACTACAGTAGTCCCTCCATCGACACCTGCTACACGGTAGGGGAGCACTCTAGATTCGCTGAGGATCCCCACTTAATATGAAGCCCACATACCTCACCCAGAAAAAAATCTGCGTTTTTTACTCGAAAACGAAGGCGCTATATAGCCCCGATGAAACTGCTGAAAATAAATCGGTATTTGTTTTAACACGAACGGTATTGCAACGATACCGTGTACTGGTAGTTCCTATGGGTTAAGGACCCCACGCGAGCCAGCCATGGATTGGCCCAAAAACAATGATGCGCCTATCGTGACACACGTGCATCGTAGCCTGCGTCTACATATCGTACACAACATATGAGAGCTTGAACTAAGAAGATAACACCGGGGGCACCAGTGAAGAAAGCTTCTTGTATCAACAACAGTCTAGCTTCCGTGGATAACTGCTTGCTGTCGGTCTCACATAGGCCTACTGGTTATGCCCCCCTTCTAACACTGCCACGTGGGTAACTCGTCAGCTGCGAGTTCAGCACAACAGGTCGGCACGCTATTGTCCACGAGCAAACGCGACGCGAAATCTGGGATAATGCTGTGCAAGCCAACTCAAAGGGCGTGGGACGTTTTGGACAGTAGAAATGAAATGCAGCACCGTATGATCGATCGCTCGCCCCGAGACCAGGAACGCGTGACACACGCTCGCGCATACAGAATATTGCGGTGGCTTTTTGATGTTGCAGTTGCTTGCCGTTATTATCGGAGAGCTTTTTTTCAAGAATTTCCAGTATTTCCAAGTTATTTTTTTGCGCAATTTTTTAACTTCCAGATTTTCCATGAATGTTTTTCCAAATATAAGAAATTTAGCTTTCTTGATATTTTTCCCTCTGAAGAATTTCACAAAACGCCTCCGTATCTTGATACCAATTTTGGAAATTCTGGAAAAAACGCTCTCCGGTAATAGCGGCCCTAAATATTAATAGTTATGTTCCACACTAAGCACCGGCTGTAGAAAAGGCGTGCTATCAACGCTTGCTTGTCTTCGGCGGGTCGACAGCATTGAACGGTACTCGGTACACGTATTCTGTATTGTTTGCGCATCCCTTGCTATGTGGTAAATATATACTCACAGCTGACGTTTTTCAATTTAAAAAAAGAAATACCGGTATATACGTATAGGATAAATCGGAATTAATTCCCCCTGTCCCGTTGTTTTTGCGTTACTCCGACCCGCCGGAGTCTCAAGGCGTGGCACCCCCCTGCGCACGCTCGTCGCTACGTTCCCCGCCACGCTCCCCGCCATGCGCCAACACTGATAGTATTTTGAGTGAAGGGGGTCAGCTCTTCGTTCCCTTTGCACCTGTATGTCATACAGTACGAGGATTCACATCGAGCGCTACACGTACGCACGTCGTAACCGGCACCTACAAACTAAATACCCCGACTTCGTATGACGTGCAAATATTCAAACATCGGGCGGAACAATGGGTGCCCACGTCATGATATAGACTTCGAATTCAGATATATTATACCTGGTATCATATATATTCCAGATAATATTTCCTGGTGGTCGCCGCATATTTTGCATGACCTAGCACAAGTAATACCGAGCAATGATGCCGAATTAAAAAATCCCCCGTCTACTTGCAAGCAACCTACAATACTGAGAGATACCAGGTACCAGGTACCAGGTACCTGGTACCTGGTACGAGTTTCTGTATCCGTGGTAGCTTAGTCTTTTCCGCGGTGCTGTTAGTAGCGACACGAACGGGTTTCTTCGTTTCCACACGGGTCTCACAAGGGAAATAACGAGGGAAACGCGTAGATGACGATCAGAGCAGCACCTGCCACATCCCCCACCCCAGTCTGTTGGGCATGGGGACGATGCAGATTAATTCCGAAACACATATACCAGGTATATATGATAGATATGGTACAGCCTACTCGTAGTACAGAAGGAATTCTATATACGACAGGGAAGCTACATGCTGCTATTCGCACAGCCCGACGCTCATACGAGCCAGTTGACAAGGCACAGCAAGTATGTACGTCTCATTCAGTCGTTTTGCGTCTATAACTGGGTTCAGTCTGTAGATGACATTTTACTAGTCTGTGTGGACTTGCTTCCTGGCGCGATTTCCCGACTACGGTAGGTCATTACTGCCTGTTGGAATCCTAAGGCATCCGAATAGACAACAAGTTAGTGGGCCACGAGAACGTGGATATACAATACAGGCAGTGCGCTGCTTGATTATTTTCGCATATCGTTTACCATATATCACATCTGAGTTAGGGGCGGATTCGATCCGATATACCTGTTCGACTTCAGAGCGATACGGGACATTTTCGCCTATATATGTCGTGCGTATGGCGATCGACTAATAATCTCAAACCTACCAGGTATATCGCCCACGACGCCAACGCGATCATCGGCCTCAGTTTTGAAAGGGGGTACCGGTATTTTTCTCCACTCCATGACGCGTGCTGCGATAGAGGTTAGCACGTTTGGGGGCTAAAATATTTTCAGAACGACGGGGCTCCTTAACCCACAATTGTGGTCGGGATTCCATTCTTGTGTTGCAATATAATTGGTTGGTGTACCTAGGCCATGGGATGGTTCGTACAATATTTGTCAGAGGAGGCGTGGTTGGGATGACGTGCAGAGCCCCCCCAAGTGGGCAACCTCAGAATTAAAGGAGGTGCATCCCTATCGTAGCATGAGTCCCAAAGGCGGCACACTCTTCGAAAATGGCGGCTTTGCAAAGACACCGTCAAATATCTTCCATGGACGCATCGCTCGGCGGTGGTACCCTCACCGTCGTCGAGAAACCCAGGTTGGAAGACGGTCCGAGTGGCTGTCTTGTCTTGAGCGTTGATAGGTCGTAGGCGCCTTTGGCTTGCAAACACCCAAACCGTCGGTAAAGCCCCTAGCCTCTCTATAGGCACGCCACCCACACCTTCTGTCCCCCGTTTGGCGTTGCCCCCCGCGCCGGGCTCTCCAGCCACCCCCCTCTTCAGCAAGGACACCACCCTCCATATGTGTGCAACAGCCCACAAGCGAGCCCGATCCTCCGTCTCTACGCACCCACGGCGACTCGGTGCTACTACGGGGTAGGGGGTACACCATACAGTTACTAAGGCGCTACGCATTCGAGGAGGTCGAATACCTCTTCCAACAAGCTACGGTTCAGAAGAAACAAAATGACCAAGCCCAAGGTACAGTAGACAACTCTCCATGAGGTATATTTCAACGAGAACCATATCGTAAAATACACATTGGATCCTAATAAGTTGAGCCCTAGCCCCGTCAGCGAGACATGCTTGAGGTAAAACGTGTAACGCGCCCCACCGTAGCACGGCTCCTGCGCGTCATCAAAAATGGTTATTTTCGCCCCCATCTATTCTTGGCGAGGGCGTTGGCGTGTAGGATAATGGCGTGGAATCACGATTTTCTTTTTGCTCGACCTGAATCGATGCGCGCTGGATCGAAACCGAAGGCTTTTGGTTCTTCGCTGGTCGAGATCAAAACGCTCTGTCAGGGTTCCACGCTCCAAGTGATACTCCAGCAATAATGTTTTCTAAGGACTAGGGTTGTGCGTTCGCTGGACTTGTTCACGGCTAGTAGATAGTAGTTGGCCGGCGCCGCCAATAAACTTCACTTGAGTGTTTATTAACACTAGACACGGCTCGAGTCATGAACACGCCAATCAGCCAGTTTGGCCGCGAAATACCGCACGCGACTAGCTGCCATGCCTAGCCAACTAAACACTAGTGGGCGACCAAGTGCCACCCGTTTAAAGGCCGTAATAATCACGGTATATCATCATAAACGGAGCACCGGCCACGGGCAACCGGCCGACGTAATCCACGTCATACCCGAGAAGGTACGGCTTCGGCAAGCGCCCGTCACGGCAATTGTTTCGAAAATCGCCATCCGAATTTTCCCTTAGACGCCGTCACTAGTCATCAGTCGTTAGACGTCTTTGCAGGGCCGCACGGTGCCTATCTACTGCATATAATTATATTGAGTTTGGCTTTCGTCAGCTGAAACTTGAGCATTGAAGCTCGGGCGGTGTCCCCCAACACTGACAGTACATCATGTAGTTCCGCGGAGCGATATCTAATTCCGTTTCTCTGTCACCGTTCCATAAACCCAACATTGCATGTACATTTTGTAGTTCCGCGGAGCGACATCCACTTCCGTTTCTCTGTCACCGTTCATGTACCACAAATCACACACAGATGTGTGTGTGTGTTCTTGGCATTATGCCGTTATTTCTATGTACCAATCGACATCCAGCACATGCAGTGTCCGTGGCGATTCTTCGCCCTTTACAGATAGGTACACAGGAAGAAGCCCTGTGGCAACTACGAGACATACCTTGTACGTAGCTAATACATGGTCTTTGTTGTTGTTGTTGTTGTTGTTGTTGCTGCTGTTGTTGCTGCTGTTGTTGTTGTTGTTGTTGCTGTCGTTGGGTGTTGTTGTCGTTGGGTGTTGTTATTGTTGTTCTCGCATGAACGTACCGCCAAGATCACGTCCGGGGTCACAGGACTGGCAAGAACTCTCGGAGTAGGAATAACACATCGCGAATAAAAAAAATATATATATATACGAGTATGTACATGTGCTAGCGACCGAAGCTTCCAACAACACTAGTTGTAACGACACAACACAACGAAACACAGAAAGGGCGAAGACAGGCCTTTACGTGAAAACAAATCGGCACGCATGGCAGTTTACAACAAACCTACTGCAGTCAAATGTGCAGTTTAGACCGATGCCATATTATCGTAGATTCAGTCCAGTCAGTGTCCCTGTGTGGTGCTTATATTTGTGTTTTAGAGCGTGTTCGTAGAACATGAAGAATCGACCGCACACAATACAGTATGCGCCCGCCAAAAGTAATCACCTTTTACCTGAGCAAGGATTGAAATCAAAACTGTGACACCAGCCTTGAGCGACCATGAACACGGACTTATTGTGCACGATTTTTTGCATTAGCGTTGGCTCCTGAGGACGATTCCCTAATCGAAGTTTCTTAGCGTCCCCTATACGGTGAGCCTAGCGCTCTCAACGGGCTGTTTCTTATTCGCCGGCCTCTACACTGCACCTCAAACGGCGGCACGCTATTCATTTTACCAGTAATGTAGAAACCAGTAATATATCATCACCTTTAGACTGCAGCATGGCACATCAAAGTGAGACCCATGCTATGATAGAGGTATCACTTTTTGGCGAAACCATTTCTGGCTAGCGGTGCTGCTCAACCGAAGAAATACCCAATATC
>JAYJMC011139345.1:0-13108 GCA_036873965.1 Neoagarum fimbriatum | reverse complement strand
CTATAACATATTTATACAAAATCGACTATAACATATTTATACGAATTTTACACAATTTTTCGCGTTTATAATATATACATACATATATAGATATTTATACGAATTTTACACAATTTTTCGCGTTTATAATACATACATACATATATAGATATTTACAATTATCGTACATATCTACTTTTTCGCGTTTTTACAATTGTTACACAGTCGACGAATAAAATATATTTTTATTATGGATTAGGAAGATGAAATGAAGTTGTATCTACCTTCCTTCTTTTCGTACCAGTAAAATCGAGTGGTACACCAGTAAAATCGAGTGGTACATCAAATTGACCCTGAGTAATTTTACGTTTATTTGTTTTAGATGTAGGGTTAACCTGTATGGTTGATGGATGTGTGGGAGGTGGGGGTGGATTTAAATGTAGTGATATATCAGGGTGACCATAACCCAAACTAATAATTTCATCTATATAAAATCTTTTTCTATCAAACTTCATTAATGCGGATTTGGAAAAGTACATGGTAAAGAGTTCCATATTACGTGACGTTATACTATGACACTGGACTGTGAATCTACTCACAGTACCATTGTGTATGGATTTATATAAATCGTGATTTAACTTTGCTTGTTGGACAGAGTATGGTATACCCTTTGCTGCTGATTTAACATTATCATTTCCAAACAATAAACTATAACATTTTGGTTGCAAAGCAACTATTTCATTGAGAGGGAGATTACCAGTTTCAGACTTCATTAATCCCAACGCACCACGATTTGCATTGGAATGCTCATTAGGGAAATTACTGGTGTCCATATATGGTTGAAGATGTGATTTTTTCACCTCATCTAAAAATTCATGGTCGTCAAGTTTAAAAAGAAAACTGTCAGTATCCATATATATCAAGGATACCTGTTCTTTATAGTGGTCCTTCAACACATTATAAAAGAAATCATACATGTGGCATTTACTATGTTCTAAAATAAACCATCCAACATGTAGAGGACTATCGAAATGTATTTCATCCGTATGCATTTTCATAATTAATGCATCTTTCTCTAGGACGGTGATAGATTTTAACAAAGGATTATTGATATTTTTTTCATATCCTACTGAATCAAGTATTAATTTTGTTTTTGTTGAATTTTTACGGGCATTAAATAGAGTTTTTCCATAAATGGAATTGGACATTAATTTGAAAAGAGTTTTTTCAAAATCGTTTTGTGAACTTTTACGTAGATCGATATTTTTCTTAATAAAGTCCCTGAAAACATAATCTTGCTTGAATCTAAATATATGATGAATTTTAATATCTTTGACACCTAAAGATTCCATCAATTTTAAATAACGTAAGGATATTAAATGTCTATCTTTAGAAGAATGATCGGCAATTAGAGTTTTTTCTTTACCTAATCTATAATTTAAATCGGTTACAATTTTTTTCGAATAATTAGATAATTCCTCAATTTTTACTGGTCGACTAGTAAAGGATAATGGTAAATCATCGGTGTATCGCTTAACACTATCGGGAATCTCATAACCTACGGAGAGAGCATATGCATAATCCCCATTTACATCAGTATCTTTCACTGAAAATGACTTTATCTCACTCTCATCTAATTCCTCCAACTCTCCATATGGGAGTTTTTCACTCAATATGGTGGCGTATAATGAGTTTGCATCAACAAATCCACCGGAAGATTGTTGTTTTGATTCATCGTAATCGTCCAAATATGTAGAATTAAATTTATGATACCCCCTAACAACACTTGTATACCCACCCCGAATTGAATCTTCAAATTGTGTGTATGCTTCCGAATTAGTTATTAATTTAATTTCACTTTTAGTTGAAAATTGTGCAGCAGCCATAGCCAATGATGGTGCTGTTAATTTATGAGCAGGGTCAATACCATAATTAATATAAATTTTCTTCCTGAAATATTCGAAAACTTCACCCAAAAGTAAAACATCGGTTATGAGATATAATTCCATATAATCACCAATATTTTTACAGTTGGCTTCTCGGAATAATTTCAGAGCAAATTCATACTCTTCATCGGAAATATGTTTCCCGCTCAATCTACTAAAAAATTTATCTTTAGGAGGAAGTTGTGTTTCCTCTAATCGTGAGATATTATCAATGTATTCGTACGGGAATACCCCCTTCTGCTGACACATCTCTATTACAGTATTATTATAACCTTTTTCGGAAAGATTTTGTTTCAATGTTTTAAATTCTACATTGGATTTTCTCAAACTATCGACTAAACTACTTAATGAGGAATTCAGAAAATTAAATGAATCTCTAAATGCAAGTGTGATTGTACGTTGATATGGATTACCACGTTTATCTTTGAATTTTTCATCCACAAGTTTTTGTTTCCATTGAGTTTTAATTTCAACCATATTGTCACCCTCCTTTGAAATTATCTCTGTACTTCTAAATTTATCCCCCTTTATACCTCTTAAAATAAATTTTGAATCGTATTTTGCATTGTTATGTGCCAATATGGGGAGTGTTAATCGTTTTAATGTTATTGGGAAATTACAGGGTTTACATATTGTAGCAATATAGTTTGATTTTGTAACTATTTCTTTACCAGCAGCATCATTCCCAAACTCTACTTCTGTATTCCATCTATGATGGCGAATTTTATTACTTTCACCGGTTTTTTCATCCATTGTGAATTTTTTATTACAGTATTCACAATGGGTTGTTCTCCTATGCTTTTGTTCTTCCTCTTTTGTTAAATACGGTCTACTATTCCATGTTGGCATTACACTTTTCATAAGATCATGATAATCTTTAGCTATGTTGTTAACCATTGACGCCTCCAAATTTGCACCCCTCTCACCCTTTTCCTTTACAATTTTATCGTTGAGATCTCTAAAAGTATATCGATATCCCATCATTATATGTTTATGTATAATATTTTTTCTATCAGTCTGTTGTTTTAAATAAGCTTCAGTGTCCAAGTAACATACAAAAGGTGCTTGTTCTGTTGCAATATGATCTTTAAATTTATATGTATCACTAACACCCTTTTCCGGCATTACTATACTAGATACGGCGTTAAGAGAAGAACACATTGTATAGTGATGTTCAAATTTAGCATTTCCAATTTGTCTTAGACATCGATCACAAAAAGTACAATTTTCACGTCGTGCTTTACTATAATTACGATGTCTAAGGCATGCAGCAAAATTTTGGAAATTTTTTATACAAACCACATGATTAGCACTACCTATTTGACAAAGGTAAATATGACGTTCTTTGGGTGCGTTAGCGTTTTTACCAACTCTTAGTAAACATAAATGAGCTGTGACAGCTGCACCTTTTTTTCTCGGTTCAGTATATTCAAGTTTATATATTGAAACATTTGTATTTGTTGACCTTTCAATTATACCAAAATCCTCCATTGAAACACCTTTCTTTTTATCAATATCGGGAAATTTGAAACCATCAATTTTATTTTCATACTGCTTGTATTGTTTAGATCTACATGGATTTCTGCTATCTACATGCCCACGTTGATGCATGAAATGAGCAATCATGGAATATCGAACACAATCTGTCTCTGTGTCTATGTTAATAACATTATGGGCACCCGCAACATTTTTAGGCCAGGGTATATATTGCTTAAAGTAGCATTTAATAGATCGACGATTATCGGAGAAATGAATCTCCATATTATCTACACGATCCATAAGCCACCCACTCCCGTTTTGACAATCATCTAATTTTTCAAAATATCGGTTGTTAAGATGATTACATACTTGTTCAATATGTGAACCATCATCACTAATATCATATAATTTTGATGCAACAGGAAATTGATTATGATCCGTATAAAAGGTTGAATCTTCTCCAATAATATTTTTTACATTATGAACAAGAAATCGAAATTGAACTCTTGAATAACCCTTTCCAAATTTATCTACTAAGTTTTTTAATTCTGAAAGTCTTAATGATTGAATTATATCTTGTCCATGAATAATTTTTTCTTTATTTGAGGTTAGTTTTACAGTTTTATATTTTTGATTAATATGTGTTGCAACACCTCCATCTTTCACGAAAAATTTAATTGGTGGTGTTTCAAGTGTTAGATTATCACCCTCACTAGAACTAGCAGCCCCACCACCAACAACAACAGTATTAGAGGGGGAATTAATGTTAGTATTTACATTACAATGTGATGTGGATGGAACTTGATCATCTTCAGCTATATTATTGTATGTTTTTGTGTGAACACTTACATTGGTGTGTGATGAAGATGCAACTTGATCATCTTCAACTATATTATTGTGTGCTGATGGATTTGTGTGAATGTTGGTCACTTGTTGATGGTCATGTGTTTGAATGTTGGTCGTTTGTTGATGTTCAGGTGTTTGAATATTGGTCGTTTGTTGATGGCTAGGTGTTTGAATGGTGTCTGTGTTTGAATCATTGACATTATTATTATGTATGGTATGTGGTAATTGATTAATGTTTGGGGTAATGTTAACAGCGGACATGTTATTCTGCATATTGCAAGGATCAATATTATATTGCTGGGGAGTTACATTATTGTGATTGATGAATACTTGTTCATTCTCCATGATGGGAGAATCAACATTATATTGTTGGGGAGGTACATTATTGTGATTGTAGAATGTCTGACCATTCTGCATGATGGCAGGGTCAATATTATATTGCTGGGGAGCTACATTATTGTAATTGTAGAATGGGTGTTGTTGATGTTGATGATATTGTGCACCCTCCTGATAATATTGTACAACTGGTTGATTGAGGTATGTTTGTGGGTAGTAAATTTGTGCATCCTGTTGATTGGAATATACTTGTGGATAATAAATTTGTGCATCCTGCTGATTGGAGTATACTTGTGGGTTATAAAATTGTGGACCCTGTTCATAATATTGTACAACTGGTTGATTGGGATATGCTTGTTGATGTGTATTATAATATTGTGAACCCTGTTGATAATGTTGTTGATTATGTGGTTGAGCAAAATATTGGGCAGCTTGTGTATTATTACATAATTGCAAATTGGAAGGTTGAATAGTGTTTTGAATTGCAGTACTATATTCACCCATAACATCTGTGTTTGCACCATGGAGATCACCTGCTGGTGATGTTGTCCCCATCACCATCATTGGTGTTGGCTGAATGTCACTTGGTGGTGACGATGTCTCTGACATCAGTGAGGTTGACTGCACACCAACACCCTGTGGTGATGTCTCCATCATCGTTGTGGTTGGTTGGAGAGTGTCTGCTGGTTGTGAGACTTGTGGTGATGTTGAGTTTTCCTCCATCATCTCATCATCAAACACACTCTCCACGCCAGCTCCAAACTCCGTCAGGAAGGTGTCCAAGTCAGGCTGTAAGACAAAAAATACATTATAAGTATGGTAAAAAAAATAGATTATATATATTAATAAAAGCTGAAAATATATTTAATATAAAGTTATATTCAAATATTAGATATGTAAAGTTTTTCTAATAAAATAGTATCCTCACCGTTTGGGCAAATAGATTTTCATCATAAATCATGTTGTTCACATTTGCTTCAATGACATTCAACTCGTCAAATTGATATGTTTCTTCTTGGGATGCCATTATCACAACTGCGGGATAGAAATGGTATTAAGATGCTATCACAATGATTAGTCAACTGGGAGTGGTTCAACATAACATCGCGTCGACTTATATACCCGTGGGACAGGTGCCAAATGTATGGCGACATGTGGCAACTCTATATTTCCTGGAGACGCACAGATATGTATCCTACCAGTATATACTTGTCAGTACTTGTAAGAATGTGCTAACGGTGGGATATTATAATATTTACTCAATTTTCATATCTAGATGTATTTTAAGAGTCATCATATTTATTTCAATGTAATGAGAATTCCTCCTTATTACATTATTAAACCTCCTTGATTTGGTGATATAAAAGGAATTGTCTTGAGGTAATTATATCATTATTGATTAAGTGGTTGGTTAGAAGAGGTATAAATTGTAATCAGATTGATCATCAAGATGATTCTCTACAATAATAATTCTATCAAATTGACTTTCACAAAAACAACTGAAAGAATTTCCATCACCAATGGGATAGATTTTCTCTGTATCCCACAATCTACGTTTCAAATATGGATGCAATTAATAAAAATGAAATCCGATTATGATATAGTAACAAGTGAATCTGGAAAACATAAAGTTAAAATTATAAGTGTGGGTGCTAATTTCATACTTGTTTTATTATCTGGCACTACTTCATCAACTATTCTCATCAAGGAAGGTGATTGTAGAAATTTTTTTGAAAGATTGGATAGTATCAATAACAAAATAGAGTTAATATTGGCAAATAAAAATAAAAGAAATAAAAATATAATCCCTAACATAATAGAAAACACTAAGATTAAATATTTCGATAATGATATTTCATCACCTATGGATGATAAAATATCTATAGAACCACCCAACAAAAAATCAATAATTGATAGAAGTGGAGATAACAGTCTTGGACATGGTGAGTAACTATATATATTTATATTTAATTGATTATGTCTTAGTCGTTGTTGTGATATGGTGGAGAAAGCATGTACCCCTTTATTGATGCTATTGAGTTGAATATTTTTCAAAAACCCGCTAGAATAGTTATAGCTGGATCAAGTGGTGCTGGTAAAAGTTATTTTGTTAGTGCATTAATTTCAAAATATCGGCAAGTTTTTACAAAAGTTATAGTTATAGGGTCTGATTTGGAAAATTGTAATAATTTAAATATTGTAAGAGATGATTCATATGACCCTTTAAATGATGATGAAAATGAAAATAGTCCCAAATTAATTATTTTTGACGATATAATTTATAATAAAGGTCATATGAAAGTTGCTGCCGAATCTTTCATAAGAGGACGACATAAAAACATTAGTCTTCTATTTCTCACTCAAAATATCTTTTTAAGTGATAAAGAGTATAGAATTATTTCTCTAAATGCAACACATGTAGCTTTATTTAGATCACGTGATCTTCGTCAAATACAGTATTTTGGACGCACGTTTTTATCTGATAATCAGATTTCTGAATTTATAAAATTGTATAAAAAAAAGATTGTGAATGTGCAATATGGATATCTTTTTATAGATTTTACAAAATGTTTTGATAGTCCACTCATGATACGTACAAATGTAACTGGGGATGAGTATGAACGTGCTTTTTTATTGTGAATAAATGGATAAAATATATAAAAACCTGGAAAACCCAGGTTCTCTCGCATCTGTTGATAAGTTATATAAATATGCTAAAGAAATAAATCTGGATTTAAAAAAGAGAGATGTTGAGAAATATCTCCAAGGACAGGACTCGTACACGTTGCATAAACCAGCACGTAAAAGATTCCCAATGCGAATGTTTATTTTCCCATATCCTGGTCACACTATAATATCTGATGTATGTTATATAAATTATGAAGGAAGTGAGTGTAAATATCTTTTATTTTTTATAGACGGGTATTCAAGATATCTGACTATCTATCCATTAAAATCTCTGAAAGCGATGGATGTTGTACCCATAATTGATAATTTCCTCTCAAGCAGTATCTATTCATATGAAAAAATATTTACAGATGAGGGTCAAGAATTTCTCTCAAAACAAGTGACCAATATATATAAAAAACATAATGTTTCATGGTACAGCACAAAAAATAAGTCCATAAAAGCTAGTCCCGTGGAGAGATGTATATTTACGATGAAACGTAAAATAAGTAGATATGCTACAATGACAAATTCCAAATGTTTTCTTGAAGATTTAAACAAGTTGGTTTTATCATACAACCTATCAATTCATAGAATTTTAAATAGAAAACCTTTAAATGTACATTTGATAACAGATGGAGAAGAAATTATTAAACTTAGTAAAGAGATATATAACCGTAAATTAAAAAATATCAAATCAGTTAGTAATGTGCTATCAGTTGGATCACATGTACGTGTATCCGTCAACAGAAATCTGTTTTCTCGTGCCTTCCACTTAAAGTTTTCAAGAGAAGTGTTCAAAATCAAGTCCATATCTACTTCTCCACCACCAGTTGTATACACACTAATTGATTTAGACAACCAACCTATACTCGGATCATTCTATCATCACGAGTTGGTTAAGGTGAAAAATAAAGAATTGTATGATGTTGAAATTCTTAAGCAGAAGAAAATCAACGGAAAAATTAAGTTTTTAGTAAAATATATAAACTACCCTGCGAGTAAACCTCAATGGGTGACAAAAAAAAATCTGGAAAAAAAGTAAATGTTGGAAAAAGTAGAGAGCAAAGAATATTAGAATTAAAAACATTTGTAAAAAAAATTGAAAAACTCGATTCTTCTGAGAGATATGAATATTTTAAAACCATTCAAAAGGAAGAAGTCGATTTAATTTCAGAAATTTGTGTAAATCTTTTAAATGGTAATTTAAAACCAAATACTTATCAGTTTTCCCTTTTACAAAGAGTAAAGAACTATGTTCGAGATTTAGCAAATAGGAAAAAATCATTATCATACAAAAAAAGTTTGCTTGTTACAATTTATGGACTTAATGCTGTAAATTTATTGATAAATCTTACATCACATATTTTATAATGAAAGAATATGTCTTGGTGCCTGCTGGGGAAATGTCTAATATAACCAAATGTGAGAATGAATTACCCGAGGAAAAAATGAAAAAAAATATTTTGGAAAACTCTTCACTACCACCTGAGGTGTCATCCCAATTAATTGATAAATTAGATAGAATTCTCAAACAAAATGATGACAAGAAATCTATTGATCCACCATCTATTCAACCCCCACCCCTTAATAAGGAAAAATATAATGAAGATGAAATTAATGAAATTGTACGAAATTTTACAAATACTAGACAGTACATTGGTAAAGATCTTATATTATATTTATTGAATGAGAAAATTTTACATAATCTGAGAAATGGAGTAGCTAGAACAAAACAAGGTTTTCCAGTGTCTATGACACCTTTTATTAAAAGTATAACAACACCAAATATGTCGATCGAGAAATTTGACGATGTATTGGAGGAGATATTTTCACAAATTCCAAGAAAATATATATTCAATAAAAAAGTAATTGAACGTTTTACAAATCAGAATAATAGTTTTCCCACACAAGCTAAAAAGTTGAAACTTGATCCTAATGAAATGCAGAATAATGTTGAAGTTAAAGATGATAATATTGTTGGTGGAGGTGGTGGAAAAGTTAAAAAAATGAAAAAATTTCCCTTAAATTGGATATTTTATTAATCGTCTAACATTCATTATTTTGTTTTGTTGCAGATGTGATTGTCACTTGTTCCCCACTACAACAACAAAATATGTGACACATGTATGGTAAATAATTAGACAGTGGACTTGTTAAAAAATATATAATAATTCTGTAGTCGATATTTCTATGTATGTATATATATTAATTAGATTGTGATATTTAAATTAGTATTGAATATATGTATATATGTCTAAGTCTGTAAAACGATATCTCCATGTAAATTAAACTTTTTTTTTTCTGTGAAAAATATAATAATATTGTTGTAATGTAAAGAAATATATATATTATTAATTCTTTATTATTTTCCTTTTTTACATTATATAAATCGTTGTATATATCATCCTTTTATCAGTGGTTATCTTGTCTTTATGATGAATGGTGATGGTGATGATTTCTTTCTCTATCTCTCATCAAGTAGAGATAAAACCAATTTTCAATCCAATTCTCCTTCGAGTTTCACAAATTTAATTTCACCATGTAATTTACATGGTATGGAGTATGAGGTTGGGTTAGCAAATATAATTTTTGAAAAAAAATATGTTTTAATTAGAAAGGGTGATATAGATTACAACATGATAATATATTTTTATATGAAAGATTCAGATGGAAAACGATATGATGAATTCAGACTTGACTATTTTCCACAAAAAGATCTAACAGGCAATACAATTCACGATCTAATCCCAAAACTAGATCAAGATGTTAGAGAATTTCTAACAAGAAAAGATGTAATTATAAGTGAAAAGATATCTTTATTCAAAATAGATGAATATGCAACTAAGATTCAGATGGATTTTTCCAATTTTTCTTACAAATATAAAAAACCTAATGATACTAATACTTTATGGTGTGAGTTGATCATCTCACATAAACTTAAAGTAATTTTCGGTCATGTATCTGATTTAATATCCTCATACCCTAGACTTGAAAATACATTTAATATTGCATATATTTATTGTGATGTAATAACACCCAGTTGTGTTGGTAACCAAATGGTACATCTACTCGATATTTTACCTCTGAATACCTCATTTTATAGTAAAAAGGGTGCTCTTACCATGTTTAAAAATCTAGCACGTACTGTTATTACAGATGTAAGTATTCGTGTAGTAAGTGAGAATGGTGAAAATTTACCATTTGCAGATGATGTAGTGACAACCGTTGTTTTACATTTTAAACGGCGTATGTAATCTAACTGTATATATATATATATATATATATATAGAATTAATTATGAAATCTATCAGTATACCTTCAACAGTCACGATGAGAGTATCTTATGCACACCCATCTACAGATGACTTTTCACAATATTTCCAACAAAATGTTTACGGTGGTGGTGTGAATGATATTCGTGTTTATCAAAACCATACTCGTGGTGGGTCATTTCTCGGTATGATGGGTAGATTTGCTAAAAACTCTATTCCTTTTTTGAAAAGAATACTTCTACCTGAATTTGGAACTTTTGTACGTAATGTTACAAATGATATTAGTATCGACACGCCACCCCGTGAGAGTATTAAGCGCAATATTAAACAATCTATGCGAAATATTGGTTCACGTGTTATAAATTCAAAAGGTGGTGGGAAAAGAAAATACAATCGAAAAAGTAGTATAAAAGGAAAAAAGAACAACGGTGGTAAAAATAAAAAAGGGAAAACTACTAAAAAAAAACAAGTAAGGAAGAAAAAGATGTGTAAGACTCCTCGTGATATTTTTGATAGCAATTTATATAATGTGACGTAATATATATATATATATATATATATATATGTAAATCACATTCACAGTCAGTCTGCTATAGATATTAGTGCTGGAAGGATGATCTCCTCTAACCCCTCAGGGGGTTCTATACCGACAACTCGCTATACAAACTCGCTTGCAGAGGAGTTCCCTTCCTACACACGTACCTATAAAGTTGAAAGTGGGATCTCTCAAAGGCTTTATCGAGACTTCTTACCCGTGAATGCCAATCTTAATAATGGTAATCTCACAGATACATATATTGAATTTGTGCTACCAAGCAATGCCTAAGAGTTTATGGATCTGGAGAGTTTTTCTATAGAAATGAAAGTTAACATTGTAAAGGCAGATGGTAGTAAATTAGATGCAACAGACCAACTTACACTAGTTGATGGTTTTGCACATAGAATTATGAATCGATGCTCTTTATTTCTTAATGGTACATCAATTTCATCGGATCAATATTTTGGTATAAACAATGTTGTTAAATCGTATTTAAATATGGATAAATCATTGTTAGAAACCCACGGACGCAATATGTTTTATAAAAACTCCCAACATAACATTCAAGAGATTATAACAAATGAGGGATTCACCACCAATCTGAATGTTAATCATGAACGTAGCATAGTTGAAGATGCTAGAAATGGTATTCATTCTGTGGTACCACTAAATTTGGATGTTGCTTCAGCCAATTTTTATCTATTAAACGGTATAGAAATTAGACTACGAATTGACTTAGCCCCTCCGGAGGTTGTGATAAACACACACACTGGGGAAAAATATAAATACAACGTTGAATATATGAAATTGTGGATTGAAAAAGTTGTTCCATACCCATCAGCTTTAATGGCTTTGAATAAATCTCTTTTTACACAAAATAGGTGTGTTGAATATTTATTCGAAAAAACTGTTACGAAAACATACATATGGCCACGGGGCTATACAAGTTTTTCCCATGATGATATTTTTACAGGACTGATACCACAATATTTCCATATTTTCTTTGTTAATCAACAATCTATTAATGGTCGATACGATAGAAATTCAATGTATCTTTCTCATTGTAATTTAAATAATATTAGGGTGGACGTTAACGGTAACATTGTGAAAACTTTAACTTGTCAATTTCCTTCAAGCATTGCCAATGTATTTCACAATACACTTGCAAATATAAACTCCACAAACTTACTATCTCACCAGTCTTACAGAAGTGGTCGCACGATTATGACATATGACCTCCGTACTTCGAATTGTAGTGATGTAATCCATTTGGAGAGAAGTGGGAATTTAAAAATAGACATTCAATCGGATATTGCTCAGGAAGAAAACATTATAATTTTTATTGTGGGTATATTTACTGGTGTTGTTGAAATTGATGCAAACAGAAGGGTGAAAACCAATTTCACAATATAATTATGGATAATAACCAAATCACTGATATATTAGAAAAAGATATAAATTTAGTTATAGATTATAAAGGGTGCTTTATGAATAATTACTTACCGCAAAATATTTTTTCAAGTGGTGGTAATGCCTGTGTGGTAGTGAACAGCTTACATGAACCAGGTTTCGGTCATTGGCTGTTACTATACCGTTACAAACAAATACTCTACTTCTTTGATTCCTATGGCATGACTCCAGAGTTTTATGGTGGTGTAATAAAGGAATTTTATTCACTATATCCTGGTTTAAAAATATCTCCCATAAAAACCCAACTGCAAAGTAATATAAGTATTGTATGTGGAGCCTATTGTGTGTATTTTGCTAAAAAACTTTCACAGGGACATTCACTCAAAAAAATTATGGCTATGTTTAGTAGAAACACATATTGTAATGACGTCATGATTAAACGATACATTTTTATGTTAACTAGATGCGTGTTTTCGAATAATAAATTTGTATGTTAATAATTTAAGTATGTATTTATAAATTAGAATTTTTTAATATTAAGTGTAAATTATGTAATTGTGTCGTGGTTATATATATATATATATATAAAGTAGAGAGTAAGGAATATATGTATATATCTATATAGTTTAAAT
>JAYJMC011117252.1:0-13193 GCA_036873965.1 Neoagarum fimbriatum | reverse complement strand
GGATTGTAGTTTGTTTTGTATGTTGCAGACCCGTAGGCCGCCGTCGTCGACGTTTAGCATCATTATGTTTTTGTCAATTCTGGTTCGTTTACCGTCCCAGAAGAAGTTCCAGATGGACTTCTGTATGTCGTGGAGTATGTCAGTTGGGCATTCGTAGATGAAAGCGGGATAGCAGAGTTTCGAGGCTGCTAGTTGGTTTATGACAATTTGTTTCCCCTTCATCGATAGCTGGCGGTTCTGCCAGAGAAGGAGCGTACGTTTAAAAGACAGGGTTCGTTTTTCCCATATGTCTCTCTTGTGGTCAACTTGACCAAAATCGAGTCCTAAGATTTTCATCTTTTTCTCGTTCCATTGGTACGTCCCTAGTCCGTCCTGTCTTCCCCGGTTGCTCCCGAGCCAAAGGCCTTCGCACTTGCGCGGGTTGACTTTTGCTCCGGAAGCGCGTTCGTATATGTCCAGGGTGTGTTGCAGTGCGTCGAAGGAGGCCGTGTCAGTAAGTGTTAACGTGGTATCGTCAGCATATTGTGCGATCTTAGATTCGTTTGTAGGAAGAGGAATCCCTTTGATGCCTGGGTTTGCCCTGATGGCGCAGGCAAGCGTTTCTGCTACCAGTACATATAGAAGAGCCGAAAGGGGGCACCCTTGGCGGACTCCTCTCTTGAGTGTAAAAGCGAGCGACGTCATGCCGTTGGCCTTGACGGTACTGCTCGTGTCATTGTAGAGAAGTTTCACAAGTGTGATAAAGTCCGGCCCAAAGCCAAAAGTTTTGAGGACTTTGATCATGTATTTCCTGTCAACTCTGTCAAAAGCTTTAAGCTGGTCTAGAGAGAGCAGGTAAGCGTTAAGGTTGTGCGCGTTCGCAAAGTTTATAGAGTCTCGTATAAGTGTCATTGTATGAAAAATGGTGCGTCCAGGTATGTTGCACGTTTGTTCTTCGCTGACTACAAAAGGGAGGACTTTAAGTAACCTTCCGGCTAGTGCCCTCGCAAGAATTTTGTAGTCAGCGTTAAGGAGACTAATTGGGCGCCAATTTGCCATCTGGCGCTTATCTCCTTTTTTGTATAGACATTTGATTACCGCGCTCTTTTGAGAGCTCGGTAGGAGGCCGTGGTCAAAGCTATAGTTAAAAACCTCAGCGAGGTCTTCTCCTAGAACGTTCCAGAAAATTTTGTAGAATTCGGCGGGAAAGCCGTCAAGTCCCGGTGACTTGCCGTCATTGAGGGCTTTCGCCGCCTTGTGAAGTTCTTCGAGTGTTAACCTTCCTTCGGTAAACGTGCGTTGTATTGGAGAAAGTTTTTTTTCCACGTGCGACAGTATTATGTGTTGGGCGATCGGATCAGTGGGCTCATCCGTATAAAGTTCTTTGTAGAAATCACGCATGACCTCGAGTATTTCCCCCGTAGTGGAGACGACATGTCCATCGGTATTTAGCATCTCGCGGATTGTCGTATCCTCCTGTTTCTTTTTGCAGAGGTTAAGGAAGTATTTAGTACATCGTTCCCCCTGTTCAGACCACTGTACTTTGGCTTTGATTATGTGAATTTGCGCACGTGCCTCTTCGATCTTTCGAATCTTCTCTTGGAGAATTTTAGCGGTCGGCGTTAGCACCGCTTTTCCGTTGGCGTTGCGCAGTTTTTTGTACAGTAGTTTGAGGTGCTTTCTTTCCCCCTTTTTCTTACGAATTTGGAAGTCTTGGGTTAGTTTTCGTAGGTCAAGTTTACCTTGATCCCACCATGCAAGAATGTTTTGGAAAGTGTGTTTTTTGGTTCGCCAGTTGGCCCAGTATTCCGCCACTTTGGGTGCGTAGTCCGGGTCTTTGAGGAGGGACTGATTAAAAACCCAGGTCCCCGGCCCGTGCTGTACCTCCGAGGTGTCGATTTTAAGGGACACCATATCGTGGTCCGAGTGCGCAAAAGGGGTTATCATTGTTTCACTGATAAGGCCTCTTTGTAGCCTGGGGGTATAGAATCGGTCGATTCGGGATGGGGCTCCAACGGTGCTCATGAAAGTGTACATCCGTTTTGTTGGATAAGTTTTCCGCCAAATATCTTCAAGGTCAAACGTGTCCTTTATTTTGCAAAGAGCAGGCAGGGAACTGTCGCTGTTTTTGTTATCGCGCTTATCGAGGGAAGGTCGTTCCGTCATATTAAAGTCTCCTAAGAGGATCAGAAAATGTTCGTCCGTGCACCTCTCTACCAGCAGCTCGTACAGTTCGGCGAAGAAAATTTTCCTTTCCGCAGCCGAGCTAGCTGGCGCATATATTGTAGCAATGAGATATTTAGTTTCATGCACCTTTAGTTCGGTTATAAGTATCCTCCCGTCGTCAGAGGCCCATACATTTAAGTGAGAAGCTTTCTCGTACTTAGACAGAAGAGCGATACCAGCCGTATGACTGCTCGCATTGTGTGCACAGTACGCTACACCATTCCAGCTATTCGAAATTTTGTGTTGCAAAGACTCGTCTAAGCGAGTGTCGATGAGAAAAACTAGATCATCTTCAGAGTGAGCAAAGTTATGACACACAGTTTGAAGCTTTCGTTCAGAAGTTTTGTCTCGAACACCATTAACATTAATGGCAGAGATCTTTATAAAGCTATGTTTAGACCTGAAATCTAACCGGAGGATACATGTGAGGTGCGAGGACGAACACTACCGTAGTTCCACAGAATATACACAAAGAATAAAAACAGACCGTAGTTCCAAAATATATGTAGATGAATAAAACCAGCCGCGCTTGCTCTATGTTGACATGCCTTCGCAAGTTTAAAACTCGTAAATCGAAAAACGGATTGAAAAAATCAAAACAAACACGATGATTGGTTTGAAAATAAGATTGAAAATACGATTCGGACCTGGATGTACGAATAGGATCGAAGTGAAAATTTAAGTTTCGTTCGAAAAACGGATCGAAGTGAAAGTTTCGTGCGGACGTGAAAGTGACAATCTTATTTAGAATTGGCGCTCGCACCACAGACAAATTTGTGTTTCTTTGGACTTTTATTTTGCTGATTTCGAGATGAAGATTTTGTCTCAAACTTGCGAAGTAAATATTTTTGGAAACATTACGACAAGTACTAGTGCTGGTGAAAAAATGGAGACGTAAAAGAGTGTAGAGCACTTTGTACAGCAATTTAAAGGCAAAAATCGAAGGATTTTTCGTCCCACACAGAGCTTTATCGCAAGAAAAGTCATAAAAAAGAAACCAGTGAGTACCATAAATGTTACTAAGTAGTAAATAAAGACAAGATCCACCCTGTAGGATAAAATTTGTGCACTTTTGATTGAGTTTGGTTATGCCCAGAGCGATTTTAGAGAGATGAGAAAACACGGCTCGTATCTCAGGCTCAGATGCAAACTTAGATATGAGGTTAAACAAATTAAACCACACTAAAGCGAATCTTAAACTTACTTAGAAATTAGGATGGATCTTCAGGCAAAGAAAGAGATTCATACCGATTTTCGAGTACAATGTCCGGTGGTTTTGCCGCCAACAAGGGTTTTCCCGCCAAATTTTCAGTGTTGGTTTTTTTCTTGTTGGGGCTGTCCGTCTCTGTGTGCTCCGACGATGGTGGCACTCTTCGCTTGCGCTCTTTTTCTGGGGGAGGTGGTGGTGGTTTCGAATTGTTGACTTGCTTGTCGATGGTTTCGAGGAGTCTTTCCATTTTGTCGTTGTTAGGCCCTTCAAATACCCCGGTCCAGGTTGGAGGTGTAGTTGTCTCTGGTGGCGTTATCTCTGGTGGCGTCGGCTGTGCGGGTGTGATCTCCAGTGTTGGCCTGTCATCCTCCCTTTCCAGGGTGCAAACTCCACTGTGTCTAAGCTTGCCACAGCGTCGACACTTGGGTCTGCGGCCCTGGAAATGGATGTCGAAGGATTCGTCGCTGTAGGTGATTTCCTCCGGCATACGTTGCCCCGGGTTGAGTTGGATGGTGAGGTCTCGACCGCCAATGATAATGCCTTCCTCATTCGTGCGGTACTTGATGGATGTAATTTTGTACTCGGTGAGCTCCTCCTTGATGTGGGCGTCCGATGCACGAATGGGGAGGTTGGGTATGTAGGCGGTTCTTGCCCGGGGCTCGTTGCCGGCGATCCGCAGACCGTCGATGGTGATGCCTGTCTGCACCAGATCCAGTTTGTACTTTGAGTCTCGAAAGATGATGTTAAAACGTCCCTGGAATCTGGTGTCAGGTACCACGGCGGAGACAATTTCCCGGATGGGCAGGTTCCATTTGGCTTGAAAAGCGGCAAAGATGGACTCCGCCGTGGTCTCGTAGCGCAGTCTGCGGAACGTGAAGTCTGTGTCCCCATCTTGCGGCACTTCGAGGTGAGGTGTAGGTGTGCTGCCAGCCAGTCGGCGTCGCATGGTGGTGGTTTGACGCCGGTTGTTCCATGCCGATCGTGGCGGGCCTCCCTTGTATGGTGGTGTTAGTTTGTGGCCTTGTTCCTTCACCACGTCGGCGTAGATTTTGACTGGCAGCAGATCGTACCGGCCCTGTCTGATGAGTTGACGGTTCATTAGTTGCCATGGGTGGGTGCCGAGCTCGTGATTGTCGTAGTATACTTCATCGAGCATCGCCTCGTCAGGGTCGGTAGTTTTGTCTTTTTCCTCGCCGGCGGTTGCAATACCTCGGGTTGCTTCATCCTCGAACATGTCGAAGATGGGGAACATGTCGTAGTATTCATCCGCAGTGATGGGGACGATCTTTGTTTCCCTGTTGGTGTCACGGTTTTCGGTAGATCCGGGAACTAACTTACTAGTTAGGTTTTCGGGAGGTCCATTAACTCCATTGGTAGCTCGGTTTTCGGAAGGTCCGGTAACTTCAGTGATGTTATCTGTACAATCTTCAAAGATTTCTCCGTCTTCGAGCTCTGTCTCCATCATTTCTTCTCCACGGTTTTTATCAGATCCGGCAACTGCGCTAGTCTTCATTTTCTTGTTCTTGAACACCACAAGCCAAAATAACCTGCGTGAGCAAAACCTCACCCGGAAAAGCAAACCCTCGTTGATCAGGTTTTACTTCCCCGTCAGGTAAGTATGAGCTATAAAAAAACGATAAGCAGGAGTGGTTGGTCAATGCCTGCTACCGCTTGTGGGTAAATATAGGTAAGCACTCGTCGTGTGAATTCCCGTTGCAGTGTACTTTATTGCCGTCTGTTATACGCAGGGATAACTCGCCTCACATAAAATGTGGGTTTGCGCGTTTTCGTTTCTTTCATTTAGAGTCAGAGTGGGCCACCATCGGCTGTAGTGCAATACCGAGGCAACCCGTGGTCAGGGTGAGGTTAACCCCGCTCCCTTGACCCAACACCAAAAATCAGATTAATATATGAGCCCGCATGCGGGCGTACCAGATATTAAACTGATAAGAACAGATACTACACTTGATCTTAGCCATTAGGCCGAGAAGCGATAAAGTTGCAAGGGAACCGTCTCAGAGAGTGGTTTGTCTAGCGCGAGATGCGCTTGTGGCTCGCAAAATAACCCAAAACTTGCCTCTTTCATCGACGGGTATGATGCTTTTACACGCGTAGATGAGATGCGCGAGTTGAAAGTTGTGAAAATCGAGTTGCGCGCAACTCGCAAAAACTGCGCTTCATCGTTAGTGAGAGCATTTTCATCTTCGGGGCCTGACGTCACGAGCTTTTTCAACTTGTGTTTAGGCCCTGTGGCCCAATGGATAAGGCATCTGACTACGAATCAGGGGATTCCAGGTTCGACTCCTGGCAGGGTCGTTATAGCGTTGACAGCAATCATCGCAGTGCAACTTTTCAAGTTGGCGGTACAATATGACCAAATCATTACCGTGTTCATGCATGCCGTACGGTTATTGATACCAGCGTCCAGTCGGAGAAGGTCTATTTTAAAGCTTTAACAACGGCCTTTGGCCATCAGAGGCAGCGCTCACTCTAATTTAACCAGGACCCTGAAGCCGAAAGTGGCTCTCATGGAAGATGCGTTAGCTGTAGCAACGGCGTGTTTGTACAATGAAAATATTGGTCAGAAACTAGGAGGCGAGACGAAAAGCACAAGTCACATAGATTGAAACAGGTCCTATAGATGTTGCTGTACCTTATTAAGCGAAAACCGCTCTCATTTAAACGATTTTGTAGCGTACAAAACATGCTTAGATTGGGAATACCCCCCAAAATTTGCAGTTTTCTAGCTTTAGAAGTCTATATCTTCGTCAAATTTCCGCTAGGTGTTGCGAAAATTTGGCGCAGAACAGCCTAATCTATGCTTAAAAAAACTGAAAAAGAACCGCAGTTAGATTGACATTCTAAATTCCGTTTTAGAGCGCAACATGAGCACATAGAAACACAGTTTGGTCAATTCGCGCCAAAACTTAAGCGCAGGGTGTCTCTTTCACGTCCGGATCGAGCTTGCGATTTAAAATCTACGGCGTTTATCACTACAGCTTATTACTTTGTCGCAGAGAAAGAAGTGTTGTTTGTCTGTTGAAGTTATACTTTTCAAGAAATTTTAATCATGAGTGAAGGAGCTGCATCACCCGCTAAAAAAGCGAGCAAGAGTAAGCCTAAGAAGGTGGCTGATCATCCAACCTACAAGGAGATGGTCTCTCAAGCAATCAGTTCATTGAAGGAAAGAGGAGGTTCATCTCGCCAAGCAATTGTCAAGTACGTTGAGGCCAACTTTAAAGTTACAGAGTCTAATGTATATGTCAAACAAGCCCTGAAAAGAATGGTAACAAGTGGAGAACTTCTTCAACCCAAAGGTACTGGCGCATCTGGTTCTTTCAAGTTAGCTGAGAAAAAATCGAAGAAGAAGCCAGCTCCTGTTGCCAAGAAAGCAGCTGCTAAGAAACCAGCAGCAGCAAAGAAACCAGCCGCTAAGAAAGCAACTCCCAAGAAGAAAGCAGCACCAAAAAAGAAGACTGTCGTAAAAAAACCTGCTAAGAAGAAGACACCAAGCAAAAAGCCAGCAAAAAAGACTGCTGCTAAAAAGCCAGTTGCTAAAAAGACCAAGAAGACACCCAAGAAGACCAGCAAGAAGTAAATGCTGTTCATCACATTACAAAACGGCTATTTTTATAGCCACACATTTCTAAAAAAACAACATATTTGGTTTAGTATGTCCCTATGCTTTTTGGCAAAAGTTTACCTCTGAGTTCTCAGATACCAAAAGTAGACCTCTTTCTGCAAGACATTTCGCCTTAAAAAGTGGAATGCACTGGCCATTAAAATAAGAAAATATAGACTTAGTCATAACATTTGAGAAATTTTGTCTCTTTTCTAAGTGATGAGATTTTTTGGACTTAGACAGGTTGCCATTTTTTTGTTTTTTTAAAATATGTGGCTATAAAAATAGCCGTTTGGTTGAATTTGAACTTCTTATGCACGTTCTCCACGGATTCGTCGAGCCAACTGGATATCCTTTGGCATGATTGTGACCCTCTTAGCATGAATAGCACACAAGTTTGTGTCTTCAAATAAGCCAACTAAGTAAGCTTCAGAAGCCTCTTGCAATGCCATAACAGCAGAACTCTGGAATCGAAGATCAGTTTTAAAATCTTGAGCAATCTCTCTGACAAGACGTTGGAAAGGCAACTTTCGGATCAACAATTCTGTTGACTTCTGGTATCTTCTGATTTCACGAAGAGCAACAGTTCCTGGTCTGTAACGATGAGGTTTTTTCACTCCGCCAGTGGCTGGTGCACTCTTCCTTGCAGCCTTGGTAGCAAGCTGCTTGCGTGGAGCCTTTCCTCCAGTCGACTTTCTTGCGGTTTGCTTGGTTCGAGCCATTTTTTCACAAAAACGATTTGATTAGAAATGCCTAGTATAAGACTTTGAATGATTGCGCCAAAGCTCTTACACGGGTTTCGTGAACTGTCGATAATGAAAACAAACGATTTGATTGGTCCTAAGAAACTGCAATCTGATTGGCTTATTTTTGCAAGCGATAATCAACATTAGCAAAAGTTGTGTTTTTTGGCTACGGGGAAATCTCGATTTCTCGCTAAATATTTGACCTTTTTCCTTGCTTTCTTTTTTAAAAGATAGAAAAAGTAGTGCGAATTCATGCTAGCTGGTTTTAAAAGCGATCGTCACGTTTAAAAGACCTTAATTTTTAAGAAAACTGCGATTTTTTTTGATTTTTGCAATGTGTTTACGACAATTACTTTGAAACTGTAATGTGATTGGCTAAGAAAGGTGTTTCCACGAGCAGTAGGAAAAATTTGCAGAGAAATGTACGGTGTTGATGCAAATCGAATCAATCAACTTTGTACTCGTTTGAACGTAGTATAAGCTGTCAATATGTCTGGACGTGGTAAAGGAGGTAAAGGTCTTGGAAAAGGAGGCGCCAAGCGTCACCGAAAAATCTTACGTGATAACATCCAAGGTATAACTAAACCAGCTATTCGTCGTCTTGCTCGTCGAGGTGGTGTGAAACGTATCTCTGGACTTATCTACGAAGAAACCAGGGGAGTTCTTAAAGTTTTCTTGGAAAATGTTATCCGTGATGCAGTTACCTACACCGAGCACGCCAAAAGAAAGACCGTCACTGCAATGGACGTTGTCTATGCTTTGAAAAGACAAGGCAGAACCTTGTATGGTTTTGGTGGATAAATTATCACTTGCTTACAACAAAACGGCTATTTTTATAGCCACATATATAAAAAACAACACTATTTTGAGCCTGTCAAAATCACTGTTTATAGCATCCTCATCGTCGTAAGATCACTTACGAAATATGCTACTGAAAGATCCATAGGGAAACCTAGTGTCGTAAGATAACTTACGAAAGATGCTGCTGAAATGTATTATGTAATACATGTACAACCAAATGCTACTGGAAGTTTCAAAAGGAAACATAGTTAGGTTAAGCACTGAATCAGGAGTGTTGTCATATAACTTTGAATTTTCTTATTCGTGATTTGTTTCCGATGTGAAAAATTTAAAGACAAACTCCAAGTTGGAGCATATTTTCAAACTTGGATCACACTACTATTCTATAAACTAATTTGCCATTTGTTTTTTGAAAGATGTGTGGTCTTAAAAAAGACCGTTTGAAAATCTGTTTGATTTACTTGCTGCTTGTGTATTTAGTGACGGCTTTAGTTCCTTCACTGACAGCGTGCTTTGCAAGTTCGCCAGGTAACAGGAGACGGACAGCAGTTTGAATTTCACGAGATGAGATAGTTGATTTTCTGTTTTGATTAGCCAAACGAGAAGCTTCAGAAGCAATTCGCTCAAAGATATCATTAACGAAAGAATTCATGATACTCATGGCTTTGCTAGAAACACCAACGTCTGGGTGAACTTGTTTCAAAACATTATAGATGTAAATAGCGTAACTTTCCTTTCTCTTTCTCTTGCGTTTCTTTTCTCCTGTTCCACCAATCTTTCCACCTTTCTTTCCTGCACGTTTTTCACCTTTCTTGGCTACTTTGGGTGCTTGTTTACCTCCTTTAGCTGGTGCGTCAGACATTTTAGCTTTATTTCTACAGCAATCGCTAGTAAAATAATACTACTTTACGCGCGCTCAGTTTTCTATTTATATGAGAAAATAGGATTGAACTCAATCCGAAATGCCCGATACGCAACGTGATTGGCTACTTAAGTTTTTCTATTGTTTAATACTGAAATATGATTGGCTTAAAAATGTTCACTTCGATCCTATTTTTTTGCAGAAAAAACATTGCCGTAAGCGCGTATTTTATATTCAGTTGATATTCAGTTGTACGTTTACACGTTTAACTACTAAATCGCAATCATGTCTGGACGAGGTAAAGGAGGAAAAGCTAAAGCAAAATCAAAGACAAGATCATTCAGGGCTGGACTTCAATTTCCAGTAGGTAGAGTTCATCGTTTCTTACGTCGGGGTCATTATGCTAACAGAATCGGTTCTGGTGCACCCGTCTACCTGGCTGCAGTCTTAGAGTATTTGTCTGCTGAGATTTTGGAGTTAGCTGGAAATGCCGCTCGCGACAACAAGAAAGCAAGAATCATTCCAAGACATTTGCAACTAGCTGTCCGTAATGACGAAGAGTTAAACAAGCTTTTATCTGGTGTTACCATTGCTGCTGGAGGTGTATTGCCAAACATCCAAGCAGTATTGCTTCCCAAGAAAAACGAGAAAGGACAAAAGAAGTAGTTTATTCTCTCGATTATTCCAAAAACGGCTATTTTTATAGCCACAAATTTCTTTCAAAACATTGCATGGCATGGTGTGTTCTTTTTTGTTTGTTTGTTTGTTGTTGTTTTTTTTTTGGGGGGGGTCTCTGAGTTAGGGTATCCATTCTGTTGATGCTCCAAAAAAATTTTTGGGGTGTTTTTTTTTTTTTTTTGGGGGGGGGGTCTCTGAGTTAGGGTATCCATTCTGTTGATGCTGAACAAGACACCCCCTTGATGATGATGAGCGATCTTCTCGTTCAGTTTCATGCTGAAATGTCCCCTGCTTCTATGACGTGTGTAAACATAGTGTCGTGCAATAAAAACACTCATAACAGTTTCTTTGACTTACATTTGGTGCAAGTCTATGTGACCCCTTTTAAATTTGAACAGGCCAGAGCACCTTCTGTCTACGACCATACCACGGTGAATACACCCGTTCTCGTCTGATCACGGAAGTTAAGCACCGTCGGGCCAGGATAGTACTTGGATGGGGGACCGCCTGGGAACTCCTGGTGCCGTAGACTTTTTTCTTTCTTTCTTTCGTTCATGGAGCTATTTGCTGATTGCTTACGCTGCTACGTGCGGTAATACAGTAGTGAAGCGACAGAAAAATAGACGGAGCAGAGTCATCTAATCTAGCGCGCCCACCCGCACGGTGTTGCTGATTGTGAAAGAAATTCTCACTTCCGAAGTAAACTGCGCATTCCCGAGACCGAGTTCGTCTGGTACTGCGGAATCTCTAAGGAAGAGCGCTCGCAATGAATGCGTTGCAAGATTTGTAATTTCGTTCATAATTGAAGGGGGCGAGCGCGAACGCAGGCCCCCACTACCAGAAATTGTACGGTCGAGTTACCAACGTTAGTGGTAATCGCAGAGGTCAGCCCAAGCGTTGTGCAATGCAAGAGCCTCACTCTGGAAGAAACCCCTCGTTGATCAGTTTTTTTTTTTTTTTTTTTTTTAGATTTTCTCCCGGAGGAGGGGACGCTAGCTATTAATGCCACTCGCCCCTTGTATTTCGATTTTTAATGGACTTTACATGGTCGTGGTATAGTTATACAACGAGTCGTAAAGGAATAAAAAGAAGTTAAAATAAAATAAAAGCCGTAGGTGATAAATCCTAGGTTTACAGGGTCGTGTTATAAATACATTACTTGTGGTGGGTAATGTAACGAAAAAAATAGAAATTTATTAGAGTTATAAATCAAAGGTATGACTACAGCTTTGAACACAGGGTTGGTTATTTTAAGGAAAGAGTTTTCTCTTGATCACGTTCCGGGTTGGGACCCTTGCGATTCGTATCTTGTCATCGTCGGAAGTGTATAAAATGCCTTGTCCGTAGGTGGCGTCAAAGGCAGTAAGGGTATTGTTGTATCGTTTCTCCGAACGTCTAGAGAAAAGGGTGCCTTCTAAGTTGTTGTAGAACAATTCATCGGCATTCAGTTGTATGTCTTCATACATCAACTTACAGCGGCTATGCCATACGGCGTAGAAAAAGCTTCGCCGTATGTCTTCGCACATCTGTGTGTGTTTTGTGTTGTCCGTGCCGTGAAAGCCTGTGACTATGTATTTAATAGATGTCGTGATCCCCTGTATGTCGGGTTCGAATTTTCGAATCAGGTGACTCACGATGTTCCATAGTCTGTTAGAAATGGGACATTGTTGGAAGATGTGCAGGTCTGTTTCTTCTGCCGTGCGGCAGCGTTTGCACGTGGGACTGCTTTGCGGTTGCGTCGCAGATTCCCTGTCGTACATTCGTTTCCGCGTGGCTATGCCGTGGTGGATCAGTTTGTACTGTATGTCAGTGGTAGGTTTGTGGTTGTGGTCTTTGTACATGGCTCGAAAAACCTTAGGCCATGATACAGGGCCTGTCGTGTTTTCCCAGTCAGTGTACATAGTTTGGTTGGCGGATTGTCTGTTCGCCCGTACTGTCCGTGAATCCCGGAGTTGCTGTATAGCATAGAAGTCCTTTGCTTTCATTTTGTTTACGGAATGTTTATGGCGAGGATCATTTTTCCTCGGATATGAAATTTTGAAATCCGCAGGGGGTTCGGCGCCGCCCTCCGGTGCACATATTTGGTTGCGCCACCGTTGAGGGATAAAAGATTTTATTCTCCCGAGGCTTTGTTCCGCAATGTCGGAACCAGTAATCTCGGACATTTGTAGGCAATTATGGAAGCCCGGCACCGTTCGATAGCAAAGGTCACCTATGGTGCAGACGTTTCCGTCTGTTAGATGTTTTTTGTAACTCGGTGGCGGTTTTTGTATGTGGTTAAGGTTTGTGTCCGGGTTGTATTTGTGTACATGAGGATTCCAGAAGAGGGGCTCCTCAAAGAAATCGTTCAGGTTTTGTGGTTGTGGCCGTTCGTTGTTGAAAAGATTGACCCAGTCTTTCAAAAGTTGTTGGTAGAAACCGGGCATGTTGTATCGGTGTAGGTTGTAAGGGTTAATGTGTAATTTAAAGATGTTTCTCCCCAGAGGGTATTGCCTATGTTTGTTTAAGAAGTAGCACATCAACTCTTTCCAAGTGCCTTGGATCTCATCGTTGAAGAGCTGACTAACCCAAGTGAGGCGAAGGGACTGTAGTTTGTTTTTTATGTTGCAGATACGAAGTCCGCCGTCGTCGATGTTTAGCATCATCAGGTTTTTGTCAATTCTGGTTCGTTTACCGTCCCAGAAGAAATTCCAGATAGATTTCTGTATGTCGTCAAGTATGTCAGTTGGGCATTCGTAGATGAAAGCGGGGTAGCAGAGTTTCGAGGCAGCTAGTTGATTTATGACAATTTGTTTCCCCTTCATCGATAATTGGCGGTTCTGCCATAGAAGGAGCGTACGTTTAAAAGATAGGGTTCTTTTTTCCCAGATATCTCTTTTGTGATCGATGTTACCGAACTCGAGTCCGAGGACTTTCATCTTTTGTTTGTTCCAGTGGTACGTTCCTAGCCCGTCCTGTCTTCCCCGGTTGCTTCCGAGCCAAAGGCCTTCACATTTTTGCGGGTTGACTTTTGCTCCGGAAGCACGTTCGTATATGTCCAGGGTGTGTTGCAGTGCGTCGAAGGAAGTC
>JAYJMC011106224.1:0-13260 GCA_036873965.1 Neoagarum fimbriatum | reverse complement strand
TAGCTCCCTAGGTAACACCTTCACATTTGACGTCGTCGAGGACACGCGGGTTCGAATCTCACTTCGAACGTCTCTTTTATAGAAATGCTTGAGCGTGCGTCCCTAAACAGATGTCTCCCTGGTTCCCCAGGTATTGAAACGAAGCGGGTAGGTCCACGTACGGCCGTATACGGTACACTTACGCCCCAAAGATCCCGCCGTTCAGAGGGGGGGGGGGGGTTAAGGCTTACCCCGGGCTGAGTAATCGATCGATCTTTTACCCCGATATATAGCTCAGTAGGTAAGACCTCCACACATGACTCCATTCTGGTCCAATATCCAATCCTTGCTTACTTGCATACCGTTACCCTTATTACCCTTGTTACCCTTACCCTTATCATTTTTCGGTCGTAGATCAGATTCGGGGTCTCAATGGCATGGCGCTCTCACTCTTGTCTCGTATCATGTCGAATAAACAATACTTCGTATAATAACAATAAAATATCAGCATACCAATCAGCAACAATACTACACAGCAGTATTGGTAAAAACTGTTTCATGTATACTCGTAGTCTACTGGTGTTGTGGTAGCCTGTCCCTACATCGTGCTGCCATACTACTGCTGCTTCTACCGCACCCCCAATGACTTGCTTACAGTACAACAAGTCCCGCCGTGGTTCTTGTATTTGGTCCTGCAGGCGCGCCCCGAAGCTGGTGCTGGCCCAGGTTGGGCGCTCCATCGCGGAAGTGGGGGTGAGATTTGTTGTACGTTGCTTCTTGTGTTGCTGCATGATAGATCTTTACCATTTTATTGTATTTTCCGCGGATTAGCTGCCTTCTATAAAGTAGGCGGTTTTGATTTCGTAGACATCTTTGTGGCATACCAGGTATACATCCTTCAAGTATGCAGCTTACGAGCTGGTTCAAGTTAAAAGACGGAAATTCTCTCCCCCACGAATGCCGCTTTCAATATCTACTCGAGTGATGCATATTTGGTATCATACTGACCCCCATGAACAGCGGAAGACCGTGACTTGGCCAGCGCTTTTATTAAGGACCAAGTGCTGGCGCTCGCAAATGTGTCCCGGCCAACCACAGGCCTCCAAACGGTCAGGAATAGTCAGGCGTTCCCGTAGGAAGAAAACAAAAACAAAAAAAACTGATCGAACTGGTTTGAGGTACTCCAGGGCATGTCTGTGAAATTTTTCGCGCAACAAATCGAAGATGTGACCTGCGTATGTTCAACATTAATCGCTAAAAAACGATCTTACACTAAAACTAAGTCATTCGAGGGAAAACGCAACTTACACATTCTTATGCACAAAAGTCCAAACGTTTACGTGGTTTTTCGAGTCAGACTGTGAAATGTTTCACACGTGTTCTTTATGTCCTTCCCGAGGCCTGACCCGCGTTTTTTTTTATTTATTGTTTTTCGCCAAAAATGTTGGTCTAAGGTGGTCCAAATTTTCCAAACAATCTCAAATAACGAAAAATCAGGCAAACAAAACAAACAAAACTTATCCTCGATGGGTCAGGTTTTCGTAAGGGCTCATAGAAAATGTGTGCAAAATTTCAGTCTAACTCGAAAAAAACACGTAAACTTTAGCCGGGGAATAACTTTCCGTCGTTTAACTTGAACCAGCCTGTAGCGTGTTCGACGTTATATTATATACCTGGTATGCTGGACCGTCGGCAGGTCATCCTGTTATTACAATATGGCCCCGCCTCCGCCCTTGCCGGCAGCGGGGCCTGCTGATAGACCCTAGCTTTATATATTGAAGCCAATCTTATCGAGCTCTTCTTGCTGATTTTCCTTTTTTTTTGTCATGAAAAGCACCAAAAACAGGGAAACGTCCTAAATCGAGAAATTTAACAGAGCGCGAAAAATCAGGAACGCTAATGGAAACACGATGCTGCCAAAAAAGTTTTGATTTTCAAAGATACCCGCCGTAATATTTCTGTACCGCTCGCTATGGGCACCAATCTTCCTTTTTGTCTGAATCTTCCCAAAAAAAAAAAAAACATTTCCTGGCGCGATGTTGGGGCAAGATCGGCCTGAGAAAAACTCAGCGAGATGTTTGTTTCGAAGCGGCGAGATTCCGAGTCCTCGACAGACATCGATCAACGAACCCAACGACTGCGTCATGAAATCTGAACGTGTCGCACTCGTTAAGGGCTCCGACCCACCCTAGGGTCACAGTGTTCACAGGAAGGCCGGTCTTATGTGGCGGGTGCCGGCCAAGCGTCTGATAAAAAACATTTGACCGCTGGTGTGTACAAAAAAGACGACAACAATTCTCGATCCCTCTTCGATGGGAAAAAAAATGCGTTTTTTGCGGGTTTGGGTGAAGAGCGTTGGATACCGCGGGCAACCTCTCGCCCCCTAGACCACGGATCCACATGATTCGTTCGAGGCCGTCACTTCCTTTCACTGGCCTTGTGTGACACGAAGCGGGTTGACCATGGGCTGATTATATGTCGAACTCGAAGGTCTATAGTCGCAGGAGCTGATTACTGATCAGCGCGTTGCCAATTGACAACTGAAAATACAGATTGCGTCGTGTGCAAGAAATCAGCAAAAATGAAAAAAATATTTCCGTTTTTCCCACGGCAGCGGTACGAGAGAATCGTCAGGCGATTGCTTTTATCAAAGTTTGGAAACAAGACTTTTCAACATCGTGTTTCCAATAGCATCGGTCTTACGAGTAGCATTCCACGTTCTGAAAAAACCCAGGAAATCAGGAAAGTCAGGAAAATTGCTGGGACAAAAGTCATTCAATAATATTGGCCCTTATTCAGTAGAGTAACAGTACGTTAAATGTGTTAGTGTGCACTATATACAGTATTTTCAATTTATACTTCGTACTGGTACATTTTGTGTTATTTTCGGAGGCAATTGCTCTACGAATACATGACTGCTGCTCGTCAGCTAAATTCGGCCTTTACCAGCTGAACAAAACAACCGTCTGTCGCGCGTGTTTTCTCGTGGAAACCATCCATGACCACGCCTTAACTGCTGCTGCTGCTGCCTCCCGCCTTTCCCTGTACCCTTGCTGCATACCCTGCTATATATCCCCCGGATGCCCCTCTCGGTACCGCTAGAGAGAGGCCTACGCCAAGGCCCAGATGATCACAATCCAGAAGGAGAAGATCATCGACCTGCAGGCGAAGCTGTCTGCGGCGCTCGAGAGCGGGCTAGTGATGGGGGAGGAGGCATCCCGACGACGCTCTGAGCTGTCGGCCGCCCACGATGACGAGAAGAGCGTGATGCGGAAGATATCAGAAATTCTTCTTTCGGAATTGTCTGAGGCGCACGTACGGGAGCGAGAGGCCGCAGAGAAGGCAGTAGCTGGCATAAAATCGGACCTGGCCGTCGTCCGCCAGCAGCTACAGGACCAGGAGCTCAACGCAGCGGCCGCGGCGGTCAGGGCGGCGGAGGCGGCGGACGCCAAGCTAAAGGCCGTCCGCTCCAAGGCTGAAGTTGCACAGAAGGCAGCGGCGGAAGAAGAAGAGGCCCTTCGTTCTGCGCTTTCCTCAGCCCTCGAGGGGAAGCAGCAGTCGGCCAAGAAGGCAGACGACCTCGAGTTGGAGCTGGCTCAAGTCCGCGAGCAGCTTCTGGGCGTTGAGCGGAACGCGACGGCCGCGGCGGAGGCGGCGGCGGAGGCCGCGAGCGCCGAAGTCACGGCCGCCCGCTCCGAGGCTTCCCAGCTGGCCCATGTCCGCAAGCTGTTGGACGACGCGCTCAAAGCCAAGGATGACATGATCATGGCCGCAGACCAAGCTGGTAAGAGGGAGATGGACCAGCAGCGGCGTGTTGAGGCGGCGTATTCGAGTGTGGCCATCTGCAAGCGCACGCTCAAGGACAACACGGCCACCATCGCCGAGCTGGAGAGGGTGCAGAGGGTGGATTTGACGGGCGAGGGCGCGCAGTCGGGATGCCACCTCGAGCTACCGAAGGTGGGCGGGCACGGGGGGCAGATTTGTGCCGAAGGGGAGGGGGGGTGGGATGGGCGTACGCTATACACTCCTTTGTTGTACATTGCCGCGGGAGGAGTGTTATTCTAGTTGCGGCGTGGGGGTAACTGTGTTAAAGAAGTTGGGGCATTGTTGTACTGTGTTTGACACGTGCGACCCTTATCAATTCAAGGGGGCGGATATGTGTTGATTCAAGCACATCTGCGACTATAGAGGTTCTGGCGCGCGACTTGAAGCGTCATGAGCGTGCGACGGGTGGTGAGCGTCGAAGTGTGCATCGACGGTGAAGGGCCTTGATCTGTTAAGTCGGTTAAGTCTCCTGACCAGGCCGTGGTGCCGCATGTCGGCGTCTCCTGTTGGCCAAACCTTTCTCGTCAGCCTAACATCTAACATCCTCTACCACACCCCTACACCGCCGTGCGCTTGGCTCGCACCACGCGCCGTACTGCACCACCCCGTTTGATCGCACGACAGCTCATGGACGACCTCGATGCATGCAAAGCCCGCACGACGGCCGTTGTGAAGATGGTGGAAAAGAAGGATCGCACTGTGATGTCCCTTGGCCAGGAGACCAAGTTGTGTCAGGAAGCGAAAGGGGTGTGTAGGTGCGTGAGCGGTAGGCAGCATTCCTCTTGCCGTTCACTGTTTGCTTGCGTGAAGGGCTTGTTTTGTGCCTACGGCAGGTAGCGGCTGAGATGTGTATGCCGTCCGACATCGCTGCGCACTCGCACCCGCCAGCCTATTAGTCTAATAAGATAAAGCGACACTGTCTGGTTGCTGCGGTGCAGTGAACCGTGTGTGTTGTGCCGCTCTGAACACCGCTTCGGCCGTCGATGGTTGTCCCGTCAGAAGCGCCGCCGTTATCACAGGATGGGGCACCTCAAAATGTGGCCTTCTCTGTGTTGATCGGCAGCAGCCCATATTTTTCAACGTGTCATTACTGTATTGGTTCCAGTTTTTGGCGGTAGAAAACCATCGGGTGGCATAACGCTGTGTCCCCGGCGGCCGTACGACCGTTTCGATGAACAGCAAACACTTGTCGGAGGCGGAAATGCAACTCAAACAAGACCAGGCGATGCACGAGGAGGAGCGGACTTCTTGCGAGAAGGAGAGGCTGGCGCGCCAGCAGCACCTGTCCTCCCTGGGCAGCTGCAGCAGCAGCAACGACGAGTGCGAGTGTCCTGTGATGGAGGTGGGATGCACGTACCCAGAGCGCACATTCTGCCGGACGTGTTTTTCTTTTCTTTTCTTTTTGCAGGACAGGGTAGTGGTCCTCGGTAGGCTATTGGCGTCGCACACGTTGGGAGCGCGTTTAATTCACTGCTGCGGTATTATCATACATAGCTGCGGGGAAACCGCAGAGCAGGCAGACCAGTCCATGAGTCTCGCAAAATGTGCGGTAAATACCCTCTGCCGAATGGGTTTGAAATATTATCAGCACAGCTAGAAACTACTATAGTCGACGATAACTCTGGGGTATTATAGTAGTGTAGGACCATGTACATGCGATAAGCATTTCAAGGCAGGCACACGGGGTAGGTCAGAGGGCAAAACAGGCCTACTCTATGACCTCGGGTCAGATCATATCGCGCTGGACTCTCAACCGAATAAACCACCGTTTTACAAACCAACAGGGCTCGCTCAGTATGTCACGTATTTATAGTCAAGCCGTACCAATATATATATCACTCGGCGTCCCGCCTGACGCCCCCCCTCCGCTCGTTAACCCCGCTCGATACCCCCCTATACTGCAACGTTCCTGTGCCGCTCCTTGAAGGTGCCCGCGTTTGACGACGGTGGGAACGACTCCGAGTCTGGTGTGCCAACCCCGTAAGCTGGTGGAGCCTTCCTCGCGCGATAATCCATTTATCCCGGACCAGTACGCACGCCCTCCCCGCCCCCAGTACGTACGGAGAAGAAGGTGTTATGCGTTACCTGGTATATATTATGCGTAGAATAGGTATGGCCTGACTGCATGGGAGAAGAGCTGGGAGACAACTACGGAGAAGCACAGGCTGTAGCGAGCGGAGCTTGGATGTAGGTGTGGATTGGCGCTGGAGAGGTCCGCAAGCAGCAGCAGCAGTAGCAGAGACCACTTTCAGCAAGGGTCGGAAAAAAAAAAAACGAAAACGTATTTTGGGGGGGAAATGGGTGGTATATTTTCGGGTTCTCCATACGTTTTCCCCCCAGGACGTTTTTTTGTTTATTTTCCCCTTGCTGACAGTGGTCTAGTGCACCAGATCGACGTCTTTTCTTTTTCTATTGTTTTTCGTCCCATCTGTTTTCTTTGCCCTACTTCTCCAGCTCCCTCCCGTTTGTAGAGCAGATTCGGGACCAAAGAGGGGGCGCTCCTCCCCCCTCCCCACTACGCCGCGCACCATAATTTAATAGCCAATGATTCTTCCACACGTTTTTTTACACCTGCTTTTTCATTTTGTCGTGCAGTCAGGAGCTGTCTTCAAGATGCGTCGCTCGTTGGGGTTGGGGCATACCTGTTGGTTTACGACTATCAATAGTCTACTTGTGGGAGTTTGGCATAATATGCTTTTTTCATTGCCAGCTGACGCCGAGAGCGATGGTCGTGGGTAGGCAACGGTAGGTCTACTCGATTGAGGATGTGCTTCGGCAAGAATTATTTTCGAGAAGAGAGGGGCTTGGTGCCCCCGATTCTCTGTTATTTCTTGTTTCGCCCGTTTCCCAATTCGATGTCTTGCTGGTTTCCCCCAGCGCCGGGCTGAGGGGATGGACCCGTCCTCATATAATAGCACGGCTCATACAAGTAGCAGTGGTCAATTGCCGTTTTTTTTTTTTGTGGCTACGAGAAGAAGTTGAGGCAGTGTAGCTGTATCATATAGTACAGTGGTCGGTTGTTCCGATGCTCGTGGCTGTGGCGATGTCGTCGTACAACACACTATTAATATACAGAAACAGTGCAGACGGTTGCTTTTGCTGCTCGCTCGTTAAAGCGTACTGTATGTACCGGTATACTGCTTCTTGTGAGCAACAGCATTAGTCGGAGGGTGTAATAATAGCAACAGCATTAGTCATCGAGTCGCTTTCGAAAAGTGACTATCGATTGTGCTCTTGATCGGGTCCGGCAAGGGCATGGGACTGAAAGACTCGGACCTCGATATCTTAGTGTGACCTTAATATTTTTTCGATAGTATCCCCCACCAGGACGACGTTGACCGCATCATCACGATTTATCCTCTTGTTCGTCTATGATCTATGATATGTGCTGGTCATCATCAGCTCGAACCCTCCTTGCTGTGCTCACCATGCACCACGCAGCGCTAGTGTATGTATCGTGGTACAAGAACATGTGGGAGGGAGTGCAACTCGTGGCTCTCTAGCTTCGGCCATCGAGGTGACCAAGAAGATCTCTATACCACCCGGTACAACAACAACAGCTCAGTAGACAAGAGCAACACCTTCTTCACGCTGCTGCTTGACGCATGCTCGCATTGCTGCGGTAGGGGTGCGGGAAAAAGTTTCGGAGGCTCTTCATTTGAGGAGCTCTCCGCCTCACCCGAAAACGCCTGTGGCTTTGAGAAAAAATGAAAGGGCAACATGACGAACAACGCCCCCCCATGGCCTACGTACTGTAGTAGGTGTACCGTACAACGGAACGACACTGGGTAGTTCCTACGTAGCAGTTCCTCACTGGAGTTCCGTCAGACAGTAAATCTTTGGTCAAAAAGTGCTACCTAATACTGTCCTACGGTATACAGTAGTACCCCTATCGTCGTGCAGTAGCACGCGAAAAATGTTTGGTAAAAAAGTGCTGCCTACTGAGCTATTACATGTAATACAGGTGCCAGTATACAGTACCCCAATCGTAGCACAAGTCGCTTGCAGCCCACACTCGACTCCTATCCTCTTCATAAAAATAACAACAACGTTTGCATTTCCCCCGAACGACTCGAGGACTACTACAACAGTACACCAGACACATAAAACAGATCGACGTGCGATCGAGTGGGTATGTACGAGAGAGTGGTAACGAGGCAAAGGCTGCGTTATACTTTTTGTAAAAAATTGAAAAACGTCAGCTGTGAGTACGACCGATTGAGTGGCTGAAACTCAACTTTGCAAGCTGCGTGATACGCCAGACACGCTCGTTGGGCGCGCTTATTCTATGCTCCATTTATGATAGGGTGTTTGTGAACTAAACCTACGATATGGTTGTTAATACTCAGTTCCACAAACAAGTGCTACAGAAGGCCGTTCGCGCGTGTTCTACATTTATTCCTTAGGAAGGATATAGGTCGGTGACCCCCCTGGATGCTACCAGGGTCAACAGGACGATTTTCCATATCCATTCTGTGCACTGATGTACTATATAACCCGCAGAGAGGGGGGGGGTACGGTAAGCATGATATTGCTACACGGTAAACAACAGCAGTAGTACTGTAGTTATCATCACACACAAAATATAGATGTATCATTATCAGTAGTAATGTATACCAGTATAATGTAGTTTGCAAGATGTATGATATGAGGATCATGTTCGGTTTACCTGCCGTACGGTAGACCGTGTGCGTTTTTTGTGGTCGACATGTCGAGTCGCAACCGTTTCGGGCGCCGTTTCGTTTTTTATTCCCCGGGCTAGAAACGCCTCCTCCAGGTATTAAAAATTGTCCCCATAATTTTGTAAGCTTGGATTCCTCGGGACAGACCCCGTTACCATCGTCTAGGGACGAGAGCAAAAACAAAGATCGGCGATTCTAACCGGCCAGCTGTTGAGCAAGGGAGTCTCCCACAGATATGGGGCATCTCGTGCTGAAGTTCGCTTCCCTGACGGCCGTGGCCCTGTCGGGCGCTCACGGCCAAACTTACGTTCATTTCGCCATCGAGTCGCACATCTCCGCCTCCACGGCCTCATCATCAGCAATTTCGAAAGAGAGCATGATAGCGCAGGCGGCAGACGAGCAGGTTGCCCTGCAGACGGGCATGTGCGCCTCTGACTGGAACGCGGGCTTTTCGACCCAGTGCCCTGCAGGGTCCTTCATGGCCCTGAAGGGATACGGAACTCCCTTGGGGCTGACGTTGCCGATCTTCCGCTGCCAGCCCGCCGGGTGCCTGCACGCGCACGGGGGGGGAGGAGGAGACGTGTACTTGGTGAGAGCCTCCATGCGATGTTTTCGAGTATAGGCAGGTAGATGCCCCTTGAAGATGATGCAACCCCCTCAGCATACTATACAGCATTGCTTGCCTGGTGTCATGCAGTACATTAGGAGGGTAGTTGGGCAAGAAAGAGAGCAGCGACGACGGCACGAAGAGGAGTCTCGGTCGGGGCGATGTCCTGATGATCTCCGCTGCCAATAGTTCTACGATGTTTTTCGCGCGCCTGTTTTGTCGTATGTCGTGTCGAGCATGGAAACGTGAACCGGCATGTTGAGGCGAGGCGGCAGGGTCTATGTGATCATCTACCTATTATCCGTTGTCTGCTTTCGGGCTTGCATATCTTGGGGTGGTGTTGTCATGTATCCTACCAAGGGTATCATGTATCCTACCAGGTATCACCCATGGCTCCTTCTTGCGTACCAGGTAGTAGGTCCTTCTGAGATGGTCAGTTTTACGTTTTCCTTCGTACCAGGTACCAGGTACTCTGTACACGATGAATAACAACAATTGTCAAACGGATTCATGTTCCACAGCAGACCAATCAAGAGCGACTCTGAATCATGCTTTTTTTTTTTTCCTTTTTCTTTTTTTCTTGGCCTTCTCGCTAATCGCGCTCTGCAGCAGTTTTCGTAGACGAGCAGCAGCAGCAGCACAAGTATTTGTTTGCCCCATGCCTATTAGGGTTTGCCGTGACTGGGGCTTGGCCACCACGTACATACATGCAAGGGATGCATGCCTGTGCATGTAATGTGTTCCTGGGATATACACAGTGGTAGTGGAGAGCAAAATTCTGTAAGCCAAATGGGGATACATTTATGGGGGATGGAAATTGACGACAGGTCGATCGGTGTTGTTGTTGCGTGGTGCTTCTGCAACCCACCGTGCGTTGCTTTTGTGACGCGCCGATACATCATAGAGCGACGAGGACAACATCGTGGAGGAGGCGGTGGCGAGGGAGGTTTCTCTTCTGGTGGAGACGCAGCCAGGAGTCAGTTTCGGGAAGCACTTGGCGGCGATGAGGAAGAGCTTCGTCAAGGCAAGTCGCGGAGCGTATTATCGTATTGTATACCAGTACGAACGAGTGGCGTTCATGCTTTGGTTTGGTTTCTCTCAAACTGCTGCACCAAGAACCATGTGACATACTGGTAGGTGTGTTCGGTAGGGTATACCGGTACCCGGGGTATTTTTGGTGGGCGTGCCAAACTTACCGAAGTGTCGGGTACCGGTATTGAAGTCATACCGAACTTACCGAAGTGTCGGGTACTGGTATCGAATTCGTACAGACCCATACCGGAGTGTTCGGTATGGTATTGAGGCCGTACCGAACCACTCCGGCAGGGTAAATACCCCCGGTACGCCCTTACCGAATTTTCGGGTACAGTACCGGCATTGAGGTCGCACAGAACTTATCGAAGTGTCCGGTACCAAACCTCATCGGAGTATTCCGTAGGGTGTTCAGGCCGTACCGAGCCTTACCGAAGACTTCGGAATGGTAGTTACCGAGCAAATACCCCCGGTATACTTTGGTACGTACCCTACCGAACACACCCTTGTTTTGGAACCCAAATGTACCCGTCGACAGCTTATACGTATACAGTACCCGGGTAGGTAGGTTACTCGGGTACCCCAAAGTACATACAAGTACCCCATCAAACACATATTTGCTGTTTATCCTAGGTCATAGCATACAATCGATGGCGGGGGTTCGAACCTAGGACCCCTACTTCCCCTCCTCTTCATGCATAATACCTGGTACTGAGGTATTCTGCCATTATGTAAGTATTGGGTTGGAATGAGGCCTCCAGCCGCTGCTTGCGATATCACCCATACTTTCGGTCTGTAGTTTTGTTGATCTTGTTGTTGTGATGGTTCTTATCGCCTAGCTCGTCTGGTGCCGCCTGTATCTCGCGCTCCAGTATTCTCCTGGGCTTCAATACCCATACTTTCACACTCACGTCTACCGTACATATTAATAGTACTTCCTTGTAGCTTTCATGTACGAGCTGGTTCAAGCTAAAACCCCGAAATTCTCTCCCCCGCGAATGCCGCTTGCACTATTAACTCGAATATTGAATACCTGGTACCTAGTATTGGTATCATACGACCCCCATGAACAGAGTACTGCTGTAGTGGAAGACCGTGACATGGCCAGTTGTTTTTATTGAGGACCTATAGTGCTGGAGCTAGCGGCGGAAATATATACCGGCCAACCACAAGCCTTCAAGACGGTCAAGAATAGCCAGGCGTTTCCGTAGGAAGATGTTTTTTTTCGTTTTTTTCTGATCGAGCCGGTTCCAGGTACTGCAAGACTGCCCAAATTTTCACGCAAAAAATCGAAGACCTGACCTGCGTCTGTTCAATATTAAGTAGATTATAACGCCAAAAGTCGATTATACACCAAAAACACAAGTAATTACAAGGAAACGACGGAAATTACACACTTTTTCGCACAAAAGTCCTAAAGTTTACGTGGTTTTTTCGAGTCAGACCGTGAAATTTTGCACGCGTGTTATTTATGTCCTGCTCGAAGCTTGACCCGCGGGGGGTTTTATGTTTATTTTTTTCGCCGAAAATGCTTGGCCTAAAGGTGGTCCAAAATGTTCAAACAAATCTCAAATAACGAAAAATCAGGCAAAAAAACAACGATGGGTCAGGTGTTCGTAAAGGCTCGTAGAAGACGTGTGCAAAATTTCACGGTCTGACTCGAACAAACCACGCAAACATTTGCCAGGGAATGCATTTCCGTCGTTTAACTTGAACCAGCCTGTGCTGTCGGTTAATACCCAGCTGCTCTGCTGCTCTGCTGTCTGTCATATTATTTTACGAAGTAAAAAGATAAAACGAAAAATGAAACAAACAAAATGAAGAGGAAAAACGAGGGAACAATCCAAACGGAAAGGAAAGGAGATGAGCCAGAGCTCGGGAAATAAACTAAAAACAACAAAAAAAGTACTCCGAGCACGAGCCAAAATGGACACGCAAGGCGGAAACAAAGGGAAATACCACGGGAAAAACAAAAAGAAAAATAACGGAAAAATATACAACTAAGAAGCTAAAAAGCTGGGGGAGACAAAACCAAACAAATCAACAGCCAGAACAGCCAGAAGACAAGGAGATAAGGCAGCCCGCAAACAGGCCCCGACGCAGCAGCCGGCATGGGTGTCGAACGCGGCTGAGCCATTGACATGCGGTCTGTCCCATCCTGGCTTGGGAAACGCACGGGGCGGGGGAGACGCTGCACGAGAGCAGCGTCGCGGGATAGATCCCCAGGCGAAGAAGAGAGAGGGATGCCGCCTCTTCGTACTTCGTCGACAGCAGTGGTGGCAAGTGTGCATTCCACACGCTCGCACGCACATACAACAAAAAACATTCATTCATACAAATTTACCAAGTGCACGATCCGTCCCAGCCGTCGAAATACGCTGAGCCGGGGGGGCGTCTGAGCCACTACAACGAGTACTAGTTTGCTCCTACCATATGGGTCCTGCTGCTACACTACGTACCTACCCAGCTGCTACTTGTTGGTGTGCTGTTTGCTGTTTGATGAACGTGAACAGACAAAACAAAAAGGCCCGCAAAACATTATTGTGGCCCCATTTCCCGGTTGCATTATGCCTCCCAAACTCTACTGAAAACCGCGCGATACGTTTTTTCTTTTTTCACAGCAGCGCAAACTAAAAGCACACTCATCGCGTCAACTGGCTAGGACACAGAGAGGCAGAGTAGGGTTGGAAGCTTCGAGCGCACGGAGCTTGGTGAGTGGTTGATAGGCAGAAGAATGACTTCTTCGATGTTTGTCTGGCGGTCGAACGTGCCGTGCTTGCTCCCTCTGCAGTGACAGAGAGACTCGGCTGAAAGGGTGACTGTCCGCTTTCACTGCGAGACTCTAATCGACGAGTACGACCAAACACGTGTTGGGCGGAAGCTTCTAGGTCTGCGCTGGTGACTCGCCTCGTGTGCTGGTCGAGCGGCGTTGGTGGGAGACCTACCCGGACCAGCTCGGCGGTAGCAGATGATGTGGCACCCGTTGTGCTTCGCCCTGTGGAGTACCCCTCACGCGTCTCGGCCTCGTGCCTTTCCGTGGCTTGACTTTTCAAGCTGTGAACAATATTTACTGCTGCTGCGGCGGTGTAAACCGTACAATCGGTCATCAGACGTAAGCAGCGCAGCAGCAGCAGT
>JAYJMC011084133.1:0-13432 GCA_036873965.1 Neoagarum fimbriatum | reverse complement strand
ATAGTGGACATACATGTAACGATCGCTTAGATAGGAACTTAATAAACGTAGGGGGATCCCTCGTACCCCATAGAATTTAAGTTTAGTAAGGAGAATGTCAATATTTAGAGTATCAAAAGCTTTGGATAAATCCAAGAATAGACTAATGGTGCTTTCCTTATTTTCGAGTCCCTTGACTATTTTGCCTAGAAGTTCCAGTAGAGCATGTTCAGTTGAAAAATTTTGCCTAAAGTCATACTGGCTATGATTTAAAATGTTATGTTTTTGAATGAACCCATATAATCGTTTGTAGATTATTTTTTCAAAATTTTTAGAAAATACGGGTAGAAGGGAAATGGGACGATAATTATTAAGTTCTGTCTTAGATTTTGTTTTAAAGATGGGAATGACTTTGGCAACTTTCAAATGAGATGAAAAATAACCTATCATAAATTTATTGAAAACAAGAGATAAAGGATGTGCTACCCAGTCACCAATATTCCTGACAATGATGTTATTGATTTTATCATGACCTGAGCTACTTTTATAAGGAAGTCATTTAATAATGTTGGAAATTTCTGTAGCATCGGTTGGGCACAGAAAAATTGAGTAGGGATTGAGTAGGGATTTGATATGCTGAGATATTGACGGAAGTTATTAACAGCAAGGTATACGACTAATATTCATGTCCAATAGCGCTAAAAAACTTACAAAAACCGTTACTAACTAAATTGGGATCATATTTGAGACTTCCATTAATATTAAAATAGTCTAATACAGATTTTTTGTCAGATTCTTTACCAATTAAAGTTTTAAGCATATTCCATAGTTTTTTACTGTTTCTTTTAAAGTCTTAAACTTTTTTAGAATAATAGTCTTTTTTTGCTTTGCGTTTAATATAATTAAACTTATGTCTGTATTGAATAAATTTTTGATAATTATTGTCAACCTTCGGTAATCCTATAACACGCTTGTGAACACTAAAACTTTTTCTCGATGCCTTAATAAGTCCTGGAGACATCCAAGGCTCAAATAACTTATAACTATTTTTTTTGATTTGGAGGGGGGAGAATTTGTCGATACTGTTTTTTTACAGCTTGTACAATATTTAAATACCGTTTCCAAATAATGAAGATTTTAAAGGAACAACACAGGATTTTGGTGAACTTCGCTTACTCGTTCTGTTCTTCCGAGGTAAGACATTTCGTTATTTCTTTCGGAGATGCCACCTTTAGAAAGACTAGATGTAATAGCCATATATGTTTTCTACGGACTTGTCTTGCCAAGAATTTAATTCCCAGAGGATTCGTAATAGCTAACCATGATATGAACTTTTCCTCGACTCTTCAAAGGCGTGTTTCTAATATCAAACTCGCATGTTCTAAGCAGCTAATTCGTGCATCGATTCAACAGTTCTCCTACACCTTCAATAAAGCTTCTAAGAGTATGTCTTACTTTAAAAGTAAGATTGAAGATTCAACTAGTGTAACGTCATTCAATGCTATTAAACTCGCTATTCACCGATGTAATACTGCCATCCACCAGAAACTATCAGAAACTAAGAGTAATAAGTTGTTTAAGCTAGCTCCTCCAGTAGCTATTCCTTCGAATACAAACAGTGACAAGCTTGTTATTACTATTCCTTCGGATCTTCAACTAACTCAAGACGAAAAATCAGTTTTATCTAAGGGATTAAATTTTATACCCACACCAAAAATTGACCAGAACGCAACTACCAAGGATCTTCAAAGTTTCTTCAGACGCCTCAAACTTCACGCTCATTTCAACGATCCGAATAAAGCCATTTTAGAAACTATCCCTGACGATGTTGATGGTTTTTCCAAATTCAAACCATTGAAGAGTAGCTCGTGGATTCCTAATGAAACGCCTACAGCTATTTATAACTTTATTTCTTCCTGCCAAGCGTCTGTTTCAACATTGAAACCTACTAAGTCTAAGAGTAACATTTCTGACGCCGAGAACGTAGCACTCATGAGTCTTCGTAGCCGAGATGACATAGTCATCAAACCTTCTGACAAAGGTGGTGCTGTAGTTGTCTGGAATAAAGATTTTTACTTACAGGAAGCGGACAAACATCTGAATAATGTAGAATTTTACGTATCTCTCACTTCGGATATAACATCATCTAACAATATTCTTGTTAAGAAAGTAATAACAGAAGAAATTAACAAAGGTAATCTTCCCAAGTCTGCCATCAATTTAGTCTTAAGTAATCCTCGATGTAGCCTTTTCTATTTGTTACCTAAAATACATAAATTCGGTAATCCTGGACGTCCCATCGTGTCGGCTTGTTCGTGCCCTACAGAACATTTATCTTCTTTTCTTGACGATGTTTTGAAAGAAATTGTCGTCAATCTGCCTTCCTACATTAAAGATACTACCCATTTTTTGAACATTATTAAAGATATTCCTACTACATCTAACTCTGTCCTTTTTACCATGGACGTTAAATCCCTTTACACTATAATACCTCATACTGATGGCCTCAAAGCCTTGATGTATTACCTTAAAAAGCAGCATCAGTCTATTATTTATCCAACTGATACCTTATTGCGACTTGCCGAATTAGTTCTCACCGTTAATTGTTTTGAATTCAATAACCAGTATTACCACCAATCTTCAGGAATTAGTATGGGGACAAAGTTCGGTCCCACTTACGCTTGTCTATTTATGGGTTACATTGAAGAAGAATTTTTCAATTCGTACAGTGGTCCTATACCTGAACTTTATAAGCGTTACATAGACGATAGTATTGGTAAAACCGATATGTCTCGTGTTGATCTTGAGCTTTTCATCAACAGTTTCAATAATTTTCACCCAGCAATCGAATTCACATGGAATATAGATGTTGCCGTTAACTTTCTTGATGTAACTGTCTCTATTTGTGATGATGGTATTGTTACCACCATTTTTTATAAAGACACTGACTCGCACTCATACTTAAATTTCGAATCAAACCATGCCCCATCATGCAAAAACCAAATTCCTTTCAGCCAATTTCTACGCCTCAAACGAATCTGCTCAACAGATACTGACTTCTTTGTTAGAGCCAGAACTATGGTTAATTTTTTCGAAGCACGTAATTACCCTTCTGATATTATCGAAAATGCTTTTAAAAAATGCTCTCTTTTATCACGTGAAAATTGTCTTCGTCAGTCCGATAGAAAGAATTGCCATAAAATACCCCTAGTTCTAACTTATAATAGTTTCAATCGCAAAGTTGCCAAAATCATCCGTAGTAATCTTCCTATCCTCTCCCAAGACGAGGAGGTTGGCTCTCTTTTTAATGATAACATACTAACAGCTTACCGCAATGATAAAAACATCCGTAAACATTTAGTCAAATCAAGATTTAATTTGAATGACGAAATTCCTGGTAGTTTCCCTTGCAATAGAACAAAATGCTATACCTGTGCTCATATAAATAACTCTAGCACTGTTACTGGCAATAATTATACAGTTAACTTAAGACACTCTTTCACATGTACTAGCACTAATGTTATCTATTGTCTAATTTGTCTCAAATGTAGTTTTAAATACATCGGTGAAACCGGCCGTAGACTAGCCGACAGATTCTGTGAACATCTTCGTCACATTAAAAAAAACACACCTGACAACAGTATCGCGTCCCATTTTAATGGTTTAGGTCATAGTATTAATGACGTTTCAGTTCTAGTCCTACAAACTTGCTTTAATGTAACACCCCGCCGACTCCAAGAATCCAAATATATAAATAAACTTGGAACACTCTATCCTAATGGCTTAAATAGAGAGGAAGATACTTTTATGAGGTGATTTTTTGAAACTAAGTAACTATTTACTGTTTCCTAGCAACCATTATGGCTCGCACTAGTTCTTTTTTAAGTAAACTTTTTTATGTGTATTAACATCTATACATTTATATTGAATTCATCTATACATTTATATTGAATTCATAATTCGTTTTTGTGTGCTTTTCTGTACCGTTGTCTGGTAACCCAGTAAATTGGTTACCTGACAACCAACTGAATTTTCAAATTTTAACTGTTCCTCACTTGAATAAAGGCTATAAGGCCGAAACGTCGTATTTAAAATAACTGTCGTTATGTTTACTCTTTTGGAACTATTATGCACCTTGAAGGACTTTATATTTTTTACTTTTTTTCCGATAGATGTTTGTTTAGTGGCTTGATCGACATCTGGTAATGTTTGAAGACCTCTACCATACATCAAATGTGCCGGAGTGATTGGCAACGAATCGTTTTTGTCTGCTGATACCTCCATCAATGGACGAGAGTTGAGTTGTGCTTCAATATCAGTCAAGACAGTGTTTAGTTCATTTGTTGTTAATTTAGCTTTTCCTAACACTTTCTTTAATGGTGTTTTAACACTTCGGACTAACCGTTCATCAAAGCCACCATGGCATGGCGCTCGTTCTGTTATGAACTTCCAATTTATGTCTTCTTGTTGCAACTTTGATTCTATTTTCTTTCGATTGTTTGGTTTATGATACAAGTCGAATAAAAGATTTGATGCTTTCTTGAATGTTTTCGCATTGTCAGAAAATATTACACTACATTTTCCTCTCCGGTTCATCATTCGTTCGAATGCAGCAATAAAACTTTCTGCCGTCATATCTTCAACTAACTCTAGATGAACTGCACGCGTAGACATACATGTAAACACTACGATGTATACTTTTTTGTCAACTTCTTTTGTAACTTTGGCATAACAAGGACCAGCTTAGTCTACTCCTACGCATGAAAATGCAGCCGAAGGATTCACTCTCTCTGCTGGTAACTGTGCCATTTTTTGACTCATGAGACTCGGAGTTTTACATTTTAAACAGTTGTGTAGTATTCTGCGTGTTTCCTGTCGTCCATGTAATAACCAATATCGACTTCGTACTGTGGCTAACGTTTGATTCGGACCTGTATGACAATTTCTGACATGCAGGTTCATGACTAGTTTTTCTACAAATGGATTGTGAGTCGGCAAAATGATTGGATTTTTTGCTTCATCAGACAACACAGATTGTTGGAGACGACCACCTATTCGTAAAACTTCCATTTTGTCATCCCAATATGGATCCAATTTCAACAGATTATTTGATTTTTGTAGCAGCTCCCCTCGTTTCAGAGTCTCAATCTCAGCTTCAAATGATTTTTTCTGTGCCCAAAACAGTTCTTCAATTTTTTGGTCTTCGATGTCAAGAAAATGTGGGTTTTCAACTTGTCTCCCCCTCATTCGACTTTCTTAACTTGTAATTTTTATACCATTTTCTAATAGTACAAAATACTCGAATCATCTTATGAAAAGTATCGTATTTTTCTGCGTACTTATCAACTTCAGATTTTTCTTCGGCGATTTTCGTCACACACACATTTACAACGTTTGGCCTGAGTTTTTTCCTCGCTGTTTCTACAGCTGTCTTTGTGTCAATTTTATTTTGTGGTGGCCACATTTCTTTGGATTGTTGTAGAAAATCGGGACCATTCCACCATAACTTGTCTTCGACTAATTCTTTTGCAGAACAGCCTCGCGAACAGACATCAGCAGGGTTTAATTTTCCTGGTACATGTTTCCACAGTTTGGGAACTACTTTTGACTGTATTTCACCAACCCTGTTTGCGACAAATGTCTGCCATTTGTATGCAGGCTGTGTTATCCATTTAAGGACAACCTTCGAATCTGTCCAACAATTTATTGAATCAATTGGTAGTTGTAGTTCTCGTTCTACATACTTCGCCAATCTGGACGTTATTAGTGCTGCCATCAATTCTAACTCAGGAATTGTTCTTCTGGTTTTCAATGGTGCTACCCTAGTTTTAGAACATAATAATGTGACATGCACTCTTTGAGAACTTGGGTCTTCGGCTATTAAATATACAACGCAGCCATATGATGCTTGACTGGCATCGCCAAATGCATGCAAGTTGTATATCGGATCTTCAAAATCTTCAGGGATTATACATCGTTTTATCTTCAATTTATCCAGATATTGAAGTTCTTCTTTCCATTTTTGCCATTTTTGTTTAGTTCGTCTGGTAGAGCATCATCCCAATCTTTTGTGGATAACCATGATTCTTTAAAATATTGTTTTGCTCGAAGTATACATGGTGCTAAAATACCCATCGGATCATACACTCTGTTCATCTGTTGTAACATTGTACGTCGGGTTTCATTTTCAATTTCATTCATTCTTTTATAGAATGAAAACATAAGGACATCTTGTTTTGGTAGATATTTCACCCCCAACGTTTTCGTAGACTCTTCTTCGTCTATTAAACGTTCTGTATGAGATTCCGCTAAATCTTTTTTTTCTAAAAGCGAAAGTGTTTCATGACGATTTGATGAAAATTTCCTCAATGGAAATCCGCCACTTGCTAGTATAGTTTTCATATCGAGTGCTAAATTCGGAAAGCATCATCTACAAATATGTTGTTTCATATTTCTTTAGTGGCTTTCGGAAATTTTGTTTCTTCTGACTTCACGTGATCTAGTATAGTTTGTATACTAGAATATGGACTTGGCTTTAGACCAAACGTCACACCAGTTAGTCTATAGACATCAGGCTTTTGATGTGGATTTAGATTTCGCCACAGAAATCTTTGTAAATCCCTATCTTGTTCGTTAATTTTCACTTGTAGGAACATTTTTTCAATATCCGCTACAATAGTGACTTTATGTCTGGCTGTAATGCTTTACCTGGTAGTAATACATCATTCAACGAGACACCATTTGGACCCAACACCATCCGTACCTTTGTAGTGACTCGATTTTGGCGAATTACAGGGTGATATACAGAATTTTCTGGCTCTGTTGTCTCTACTACCAACTCCAGACGACCATGATCAAGCATCTCTTGAATCTGTTCTTGATATAACTTGCCAAGTTGTGGTTCACGTTGAAGTCTTTTTTCCGAACTGTATAGTCGGATTTCAGCCATATTCTTATTTGACTTTAATACGATTTTACCATTTATCTAATCAGGATGAAACAACAAACTAGTTTCATATCGATCAATAATAAATTTCGTCTTCTGTCGGTGTTGTGAAGCAGCCTCCATTTCAAGGTCAGACTTCACTGACTTTTTCGCCTCATCTGGTAATATACCTAGGTGTTCAAGTTCCCAGTTCATTTCTGCTGCATGCATATAATTTTCTTCATCAAAATTATGTGGTATGTTTACCGTACATGTATGTACCGGTATGCCAGCATGAACTGATACGTCGGTTTTCGTTTGAATTGATCCAGAAAGCACCAAACCAATATGTGATTTTTGTGCACCAGGCAGCCCTTTTGGCACAGCAATTTTCTTCTCCATAAGAATATTCATGCAGTCTTCTATTCCTAATAGAACATCAATTTTTCCTGAATTAATACTTGTATGTGGATATACGTCTGCGATTTGTAAATTTTGCAAATGTGGTAACTTCGCTAAGTCAACATCAACCATACATAGACATCCACTTGGGTTTTAAATCACATAGGCAGAAATTTCAAATATTTCTTTTATCCATCTTGGTATTATAGTCGAAAGATAAAACTTCACCTTTTCTGTTTTTACACGCATCGTACTTGCTCCTGCCAGTGTAAATTCTCCGTCTAATTTTGGTCCCTTGAGTTCAAGCCTATTTGCCATCTTTTTACTGATGAATGACACACCACTACCTGTATCGAATAATACTCTTGCTTGAACTATGGATGACCGTGATTCAAGTTTAACCAGAGCACTCTGAAGTAATAGTTGTTTTGGACCTTTTGTTGTCTTGACCAGACCTGCTGAGGTTTCTAATTTTTGTTCTGTGACATTGTTTGCATCGGGTGTACCTTCTTTACTGGTATCTGATCCTTAACGTTCAGTATGTAGAAGAGTATTGTGCTTTTTGTGGCACTTCTGACATGTTGTTGCTTTACAGTTCTGTACAAAGTGACCTCTTCGTAGACAATTAAAACATGCTCGGTTTTTTTTCACACAATCACTTTTATCTTCATAGGACATATTCTTTATTTTTTCACACTGGTAGGAATAGTGTAAACCATCGCAGAATATACAGTTATTCTGTTTTTTGTCATCAGATTCTATGACACTCAAAGTATGACCACTTGACCGGCTTTTGTTTTCAGTACCAGACTTCTTGCGCTGTACTGTTTTTTCATCTTTGTTTGATGACCGCTTCTGATAATCTCCATCGGTACGTCTAGCCACCTTTAATGCATCTTGCATTTTTTCAAGCAACTTATCAAATGATATGGGAAGATTCGAATTAACAATAACATTATTTTCTCTTCTTTAAGACGTTCAATATCCCATCTTCGTATTAATGCATTTGGTATTTTTGGTTTAACCAATGCTGTCAAAATCCAACTACTCTGGATTAGAGTTTCTTCGTTTCCTGTTTTCTTCAACAGATAATTCCATTGAGACAGCAAATTCGAATACAGCGGTTCTAATTCCTTGACACTTGGAACTGTCACTGCATTTATATTTGCAATTTCAACTACGGCCTGTTGAACTCTTGCTTGTACATCACCATATTTGTTTTCTAGAGCATTAATTATATCAGCCAGGCTTGGATCTTTCAGCACCACTACTACTTTTCTGGCTCCTCCATTGGTCAAACATCTCCGGTTCTCCTTTAAATTTGGGAATTTTTAATTCTCTTTTTCTGTTGGTTATTGTTCCAAGTATTTCAGCAAGCTGTTCCCCATTTATTCCCGTATTCATCGTTTTTAAGGCTTCTTTTAAACTTTCTGTTAGTTGTTTAGCAGATATGCTTCCGTTTGCACTAGCTTCTGAACTTCTGCTACGGGCAACTACAGGATTGTACAGCTGTTGCTCTAGTTCATGTACCCTAGCACACAGCAACATGTATGTGTCTTTGTACATTTCTTCTTTCTGGTATTCTTTCTCTTGCTGTTCAGCTTCAAGGGACTCAATTCGGCTTTCATTTTCAGGATGAAAATCAATCAAGCTTTGTACATCTTGAAGTTCTTCATATATCTTCGCAAGTTTGTCGAGCGCAGTCATTGTGGCTCTTGTTTCTAAACGACGATCATCTTCGGCAACTCTTTCATCAACTGCTATAGTGTAGTGTCGAAGGACCGTTTTCTCGTTTTTCGAATATCGCATTCTGCTAACTCTTCTCGTCTCAAGGAGATCTTGAATTGTAGCACTATTTTCGTCTTTATTCGCCATCACTATTTCTGAGGTTTTGATGCCAAATACCAATGAAACTTTCCCACTAAAGTGATTGTTAATTTAAGCGATATGTGCAAACAATAATGAGCCTAATTAAGCAACGACTTCAAAAAAGCTAATTATTACCAATATTTGAAAAATTAAAGCAACGACTTTAATATAATAATTCTTCTGTAAATAACCAACGACTTTAGCTATTAAAGTAAAAAATATCAAGGTGCATAATAATTCCAAAAGAGTATAAATAACGACAGTTATTTTAAATACGACGTTTCGGCCTTATAGCCTTTATTCAAGATTAATTATCTGCAATATTCTCTCTTTCTATGTGTCATTTCTCCTTATTTGGTCTGTGCGTCAACTATCACTATGTCAACTGTATCCATTGTTAATTTGTAACTGAAAATTTGTAACTGTCATTCTTTTGAATCGTGTTATCTGACGAAGGCTACAGGGCCGAAACGTTATATTTTTTATAATAAAATATGCACCTCTTGGATACCATTGTTTATCTTACTCATATTTAGCAGAGGTGAGGGGAACTCAACAACTGATAATTATATTCACAACCTCTCAATCGTTCCCACAAGATATGAAGTTTCTGAAGGATATACATCGACGACTGGTAATTTTCACACAGACGCAACCTGAGGAAATTAGAAATCACATCTACGTATATGGTCATGCTGTATTCAAGAAAACTAGATTCACTAGTCACATCAGTTTTCTTAGAGACTCTCTCCATCAACGTCTCATTCCTAAAGGCTTCTCCATCCACCGTGCCGGTTTGCACCAATCACGTATTAATAGCATTACTGCTAAATGTTCACGTGGTTTGATGAGCACAGCTATCGAAGAATTTGAAAACCATATTCACCATACGGACAGAATCATATTTTCATCTCGTCAACAGATTTCGGAATCCACTTCGTACGATGCATTTTACGCGATTAAACAATTTGTTCGGCATCTAAACACTTCACTGTACGATAATCTCAAAGTCACAAAGAGTAGGAAATTAGAAGGACTACTACCTAAAAAAACAAATTTTTCAAAGGTACGTCATAACAAACTTGTCGTCACCATACCTCAAGACCTTGAGATAACAGAAGAAGAAAAATCCGTTCTCTCTAAGGGTCTCAAATTTATTCCTACTCCTAAGTCTGACGTTTCATCCACCACTGTCCAAGTTAATGAATTCTACAGAAGATTGAAACTCCATGCTCACTTCAATGATCCTAACAAAACCATTTACGACTCCGACCTACATGACAGCGATGATCTCTTCACTAAATATAGACCTAAAAAGAAAAGCGCATGGACACCAGAAGGCACACCTATTGCTATCAATAATTTCATTAGTACATGCCAAAATTCCATCCGACATATTGAGTTGCCTCCTCAATCCCGGAACAAAGTCAACCTAACTCACAATGAATTAGCGGCTCTCAAAAACCTCCGGAACAGGGACGACATCGTTATCAAGAAAGCTGACAAAGGTGGTGCTGTTGTAGTATGGGAGAAGAATCTTTACACCGCGGAAGCTGTACGTCAACTTAGTGACAGGAACTTTTATATCGAACTTTCATGTGACGAAACTGTCAAAAACAATGACTACATCGCTAGAATTATAAAACATGAAATTGATTTAGGCAATTTACCGGATACCGCTATGTCACTCGTCAACAACGAACCCAGGTGTAGTATATTTTATCTTGTTCCTAAAATTCATAAACCGAACAATCCTGGTCGCCCCATAGTATCATCATGTTCTTGCCCTACGGAAAGAATTTCACACTTTCTCAGTGATTACCTCCAACATATCGTTATCTCAATCCCATCATATGTACGTGACACTACACATTTTCTTAATATTATTAAGGATGTACCTGTCTCCGAAAATACATTGTTATTCACTATGGATGTTAAGTCATTGTACACAAACATTCCCCACACTGATGGCCTTCGTGCCCTCAAGTATTACCTTGGATGTGACGCTAACCCTGCTGTACCTATTGAAACTATTTTGCGTCTGGCTGAACTTGTTTTAACTAAAAACTGTTTTGAATTTGATAGTCATTTTTACGACCAAGTGTCAGGTGTTAGCATGGGAACCCGATTCGGACCAGTTTATGCGAACATTTTCATGGGCTTTCTTGAGAAATGTTTCTTTGAAAGCTATCAAGGCCCTGTCCCTGATATATACGTCAGATTCATTGACGATGTTGCAGGTAAAACTGACATGCCGCGCGTTGATCTGGAAAACTTCATACGTAGTCTTAATGACGTTCATAACTCTATCGAATTAACACACTCCATATCAGGTACCTCTGAAGTTTTCCTTGATACCGTTTTCAGTGTTGGATCTCATAAATTAGAAACCTCTGTTCATTATAAGCAAACAGACTCTCATAGTTATTTATTGTATAACTCCAACCATCCATCTAAATGTCTAAATAGCATACCCTATAGTCAGTTCCTTCGACTTCGCCGTATTTGTTCCGTTGATCGTGATTTTGAACATAAAGCTAATGATATGAAAGAATTCTTTTCCGAACAAGGTTATCCCGAAACTGTACTGTCCAAAGCTCTTAACAAATGCCGTAATATTGAAAGGTCCACCTCGCTCACCTCTAAAGTTAAAGATTCGGAACACAAGATCCCCCTAGTCCTCACGTTTAATCGGTACAACTCCAAAGTCGCCAATTCCATAAGACGCAATTTTTACATTTTATCAGAGGATAATGAAGTTGGTCATTTATTTCAGGAAAACCTTTTGACCTGCTTTAGCAATGACAAATGTATCGGCGATCAATTAGTCCGTTCTAAATTAAACAAGAACTCCGAAATTTATGGAACGCCTGTAATGAAAAAAACATGACCTTTGTTACACTGATGTATTTTTGTCACGGAGGACAGTTTGTTGCACTTTTTGTCACGGAGGACAGTTTGTTACACTGGAGTATTTGTCACGGAGGACAGTTTGTTGCACTTTTTGTCACGGAGGAGAGATTGTTACACTGACGTAAAATGTACACGATAGTTCGTAGTCCCACCGCTGGGTGTCGCGCTAATCGACAAATCCTAGAAGTCGAATCATGTTTGTGATACTGGTACGTCCCGAACGAGAAGACGTCCCGAATAAGAATTATTTTAGACTGGCTCCGAATTTAGTTGCTATTACGGAGTACAGTCATCAGAGACCAGTCTAGACAATTGTATTAAATACAATTTAATCGCAGGATTAATCAGAGACTAATCTGAATTATACGTTATAATGACGATAATAATTAGGATCATAATAATTTAATTAAGTTATTATGTATTTAGGACTACCCGCGCGCTCAGGTGCCTGTCGTGGGGGTTTCACATTACAATGTGAATGCGACGTTCCAGCAATCGGTTTTGAAAATGTTAACCTTCCTATTCAGGGGTAATTCCTATTCGGGACGTAATAATACTATCAATGTTAAACCTCGATCAATATAGATCGACAATGTTAGTCAACTAACCCAAGCGCACGCAGTCTCCACGGCAGCTAGCTGCACCACCTGTGTTGATTGTGCAATCTCGTTCGACTTCAAGGATTTCTAGGATTTACCCGACGAGTGTTGTGTCGATAATTATCGATTAGCGCGACACACAGCGGTGGGATTACGAACATTCGTGCACATTTTACGTCAGTGTGACAATCTGTCCTCCGTGACAAATACTCCAGTGTAACAAACTGTCCTCCGTGACAAAAATACATCAGTGTAACAGTGGTCATGTTTTTTTCATTACAGGCGTTCCATAATAGAGGGGGCCGTTTTTGTGGAGAAAATTGAAGATTGCAGAAAATTGATTAGACTATTTTATAGAATGTGTTTAAAGAACGCTTCTTGTCATGGAATTCGAAGCAATTTTTATGATGCTAAGATTTCTGATGTTGATGGGAAGAAATATAGAAGACGGTTACTATAGATTACCAACGGTAAACCAGGATACGGCGTCAGCGACGGTTGAAAATGTTTCGACGACGACAGGCAACAAATCTACGAATGAGTCTAATCATCAATTTTTCTCTGAAGACATATTGAGAGTGTAAACAGCTCCAAAATAAACGTTTTGGCGATATAATTAATAAACGTGGATCAAAAATTGCACGAAATGACGATGCCGGAAGTAAACAAAACGATGGTCGAGACACCTGTAGCCGAGTCTGGTGTGCACTAAATCAAATTATTATATTTCTACAAAACATAAATA
>JAYJMC011073097.1:0-13439 GCA_036873965.1 Neoagarum fimbriatum | reverse complement strand
ACGAGAGAGACAAAACAACAATCGAGGAGCAGTATATACTGGCGTTCACGTGTGTATAATGTCAATACTTGATTCAGCGACACAACTAGCGCAATATTTTTGCAGGGAATATCGGCGTGCACGAAGCGTCCGTACACCAACAAATCGACCCGTCTCGCAGCAAACTCGAGCGGACCTAAACCCGGCGGAAGGCAGTAAAGGTGTTCATTTCGGCGGCCGCAACCACGGTTGTATCTATGATTGAAACATGTCCTGCATCGCCTCACCAGACACCGTTCGTCGAGGATGCTAAAAGCGTTGCCAGGGCCGCCAGCACGTTCCAGGTTGGCAATCAGGCCGTTCAGGCGGTTGGGGTTCTGCACAGCCCACACAATGGCCGTGATCAACCACGACGTGCCGAAGCAGTTGCCATCGGGGTCGATGTTGATCACATATCCTGCGAACCACCTCCTGATGCCGAGGATAGCCGGGTTAAGGCTCGTGAAGAGCCCTTCGACTTTCTCAAGAGGCTGTTGGCGTATTGTATACGGGTGTACACGGGAAGGATATCGCTTAAACATCGGCAAACGACGCCAAAGGAAGGACGTCTGAAGTTGGTTTTTCGGGCACATCCTGGAGTGGACCAAGGTGACGTAGGTATGGAAAATGCAACATTTGTATCGACGAGGTAGTATATTCTACCAGTCTGATCGGAAATATAAGGTACGTTTAGATGGTCATAAAATCTACAAATGTACCTTATATTTATGATCCGACTGGTATGTATTTATGGTTTCAACCACTCGCCAACGAACGCCTCGTATAGGGAAATGGAACTAAAACGTATTTCTGGTACAACGGGTTGTTTGCTGTGTTGGACTGAAGTTGTGGTCAGGATAGACCTTTAGAAAGCACGGTTCATACCATTGTACTAAGGGAAGTTTCTATGGTTAACCGTTGAGGGTGATGACCGTCATTGTTAATTGCATGGTCTGAGGTATCTACACAGTTATATCTCTACGGTACTTGGTATACGGAGACCGCCGCACCTCTGATGGGTCGATTTTTCACCCTTGAACTGATCTCGCTTAGCAAATTATCTACAGTAGAGCATTAACTATAACCGATGATTTTGTACAGCCAGCAGAGCTCACCTTCGGATGCATGGTAGGGCCTCTTTTCGCGGCACAGGAATCCGAATTCACCACGGCGTCCATCTTGGGTGGCGGAGATGTAGCCCCCGACAGCGACACAGCTTGGGCATCTTGGCGGGAACCGTCGTCAGACTCCGGGTTCGCGGGAATCCGAGCGTGAGAAGGTGAGGTGGGCGCGGCGGTGATGCTTTTGAGAGCACTCTCCAGCTTCTCCCTCAACACCTTCCTGCACGTACCACGAAGTTTAGCTTGGCCAGCGGCTCTCGTCTTGCCCACCGATGGACTTGGAGTGGTGGCAACGGGCTTGATGTTGGCCTTGTTCGCTTCACAGGAAGAATAATTCAGTGACAGGCCGATAGGAGACGACGCCGACGATGTAGCTGTGGACAACTGCACCGCTTGTAAGGGTTTCGCGGGGACCCGAACAGAAGAAGGTACAGTGGATGTGGCGGTCATTGGTATGCTGGTAGCCTCCAGATTATTCTGCTCGCTGGCCACCGTTTTGCACGTATGGTCTATACCACGAACCTCGATGCTACCCGCTGTGCTTTCGGTTCTCGCGGTTGCAGGCGAAGGGATAGAAGCGGTGGGCTTGAGGATAGACGGCTGAGCCGCACAAGGGGTAGACTCAACAACCGAGTGCACAGCTGATCGGGATGACGATGTAGCCGGGTGAACTTGCACCGCTTGAGCTGGTCGTGCCGGGATTCGAACAGACGAAGGTGTGGTGAACGTGGCGGTGATTTTGTTGCTGTCGGTCTCCATATTCTTGTTGTAGTTGACCATCGTTTTGCACGTACCGAGCGACTTGACGTTCTCTGCGGTTTCATCCGCTCTTGCCGATAGAGCCGACGCAGTGGCAGCGGTCTTCACGTTAGTCGTCATCGCTGTACAACAAGAAGACTGTAGCACCACGTTCATAGCCGACGAGGCCGACGATGTAGCCTCGGACGACGGCACCGGTCCAGTTGGTTTCGCGGGGATGCGAACGCGAACACGTGGGGTGGGCGTGGTGCTGACGACTTTGCTGGCCGCACCCAGCTTCTTGTCCTCCTGAGCCACCTCCGTGCGCGTACCACAAATCTTGGCAATACCGACGGTTTCATTCCCGCTCGGCGATGGAGCTGGAGGAACCGCAGCTGTCGTGACGTCGGCTTTGATCGCCGCAATAGAAGCATACGTGAGCAAGACGTCGGTAGGCGATGGGACCGACGATGTAGCCTTTGAAAAGTAGACCTTTTCAACCGGTCTCACGGGGATCCGAACAGGAACAGGCCCGGCAAACATGGTGTTGGCGGCTCTGCTGCCGCTCTCCATCTCCTTCTTGTTCTGCTGCGTCACCTGCGTGCACGTACCGAGCGACTTGACCTTCCATGCGGGTTTCTGCTCGCTTGTCGATGGAGCTGGAGAGGTTGGAGCGGTGATGGCAAGCTTTGTCGCCGTCGTTACGTTCTCGCACATTTCGAGGAGCTTGGCTTCCTGGGATGTCTTCTGCATAGTGGGGTCGAGCGATACGAAGTAGGTGTATGATGGTACATGTAGCTTCAGCCCACTCCCGCGGAAGAGGTCGACGTCAGCCTGTAGTTCCATAATGCAGGCGAGCGCGTTGCACGATCTGAAGAAGGCAAAACGAAGGACGGGCGGCATCTGCGCCGCTAAGCCATCTCGCCTCTTGCGCCTTGCCACCCTTTGCTTTGCATACCGGGACGATCTGCCACGCCGCTGCAGTCGTCGCAGCCTTCTCAGCCCACGTCGCGGGTTTCCCCGATACGCCGCCACTAACATCACCACAATATATACCATTAGGCAGACGGGGTTTGGCACGGAAGGAGCCGATGCCTGCCCATGGTAGGAAGTTTTGCGATACCGACTTGTTTATATCGACATGCGAGCGGGGTGCGAACGGAGGTGGGGGCGGACGGGGGGATGAGGAGAGGTCAGGCAATCAAGGTAACGGAGACGGATAGGCCGTGGTGTATACCTTAACGCAACGTATCAGCCTTCAAACCACTTGCACGCCGCGTTCGACGCTAGCGACAGAAACCAACGATCGTGCGGCTGAACGCCTGGTAGATGCATTGATCGCGGGTGTAATGCATTAGGGGACCGGTACCGGCTTTGGGAAATTGGGCTAGATCATTTCTCAATCATTTGTTTCAACCGTTTTCTACAACTATTTTTTACAACCATTTTTACAACTGTTTTTTAGAACAGTTTTCCGTTTTTACAATAAAAAAATTGGTATTGATTTAATTCATTTAGTTTTTTACAACGGTTGGAAAAACGGATGAAAACATGATTGAAAAAGCGGTCACTGAGACCGCAGATATCAGGATGTACAGTTAAAAAATATGCCGACGGGAACGAAACTCGACCAAAACATTCAAAGCAGAACGCATGGGTGTGAGCAAGACTACATAGTACCAGAATGCGGCGCCACCGCAGGCCGAGAGTGCTGCAAGGATGTTATGACACACACCCATGTATTGGTACTTGTTGGTTTGACTGTGTGGTCTAGTAGACTATGCTATATAACCAACAAAATATATGTTTTCGCGTTCGTAGAATCTCACCGACTTTCTGAACAGGGATCTCCGGGGAACCCTCCCCTCGCCAAACGCTACTGGTGTCTAGGAACACACTATCATAACCATTCATAATAATATCTCCAGCACACAGGCTCGAAAATAACAAACATTATGAATCCAGTGAGTTTCGATTTCACGGCACAATCTTGCTGTCATATAGCATAGTCCACTAGACCACACAGCTTCGTATGGCTTACCGAAGAAAAGGTAAAATTGAGCTACGATCACGCTATTCGTGGGTAAGATTTCTCGAAACGGTACTGTAGTATATACGTGGAGTGAGATGTTGCCCCCGCTTCCCTTCGACAACGGGGAGTTTTTACTGCTCAGATTGTAGACTCTCAACGCATACCTCGCTATCATGATACTCTGCTGCAATCGGATAGTTGGTCCATTCTCGAGCAAGCGTGATGTAGGCCATGGCCAAGCATAAGGCCTCGTCGCCGCATGGTCCTCGGCCAGCAAAGCACCAGCGGAATTGCTCCCGCCCAAGTCGTCACCACCATAATCATCATCGCCGTGACCAACACCATCATCAACACCATCATCAGCAGCATAAGCAGCATCAGCATCATCGCCAACAGCATCATCACCATCACTGACGGGGACAGGTGTTGCCACCAACGTGCCTGGTAGGGCTGTCAGCGTGGCCCACTCCGCTGTGTTGACGAAATGCGGGCAGCCGGTGCCGGGGCTGATGGCGCACGTATCTGTTGGCGGCAGAGCAACCGTCGATGATGTGGCCTTAAGCCCGCCGGGGTTGCAGCGGTGGTCCGCTTCGTGAATTGAGCCCCTGCTGCAAGGCATGTAGGATACCGGTACTAGGTATTGAGTTTGGGTGTGGGAACTATTATTGCAAAATAAAAGGGGATGTATGCGGCGCGCGACGGTTAAAGTCACACTACAGTAGATTCCCATCGACAACTACAGTACATGGACTGCCGTGCGAATATACACCACCTGAACCCGCCGCTATGCTCGCTTACTCGCATACTGTCAGCAAGGCTGTAGCGCAAGGACTACAGTAGTTTGCCCTTCCTCACACATCGTGCGTGGTGTGTTCAACTCGCGCCTTGTTGAGTGGATCGAAGTGGAGGCAAACGCTGCTGCAAAGTGTAGGTCGGAATGCATATCATACCGGTACTGTAGTGCACCGCCATCCTTCGTAAACCCAGTCGTCTTCTACTCGTATATACATGCTCGTTTTGTTCGTTATTACAAGGCCAAAGTAATGCGCGTCTCCGAGCAGGTGCTTACGATGGCAGCGTGCGAGTTACTCGGAAGGTTACTCTGAGAAACGCACAAAACAGTCCGTTTTGAAATCATGCCGGTAGCTGGTATGGGTACTCGTAGCGTATGAAACAAGAACAGTCGTACAGTAGACGCACGAGACCTGTAGGGACAACACAAAACACGTACTGTAGAACGAGAAACATTTACAGACTCGTGCGGAAAACGCGAAGTCGCCAACGTTTGATGCACAGGTAAGGATCCTCGTGACGCTCTATTATACCGGTACGTACTCATGATGCAGGATACAGCATGATACGGTTGGGCGACAAACGAACAACCGAATGACTTCCGATCATACGAAGTAGGATACAGCGAACCGTCCTTCCGACGTTATAACCTCACGTGTTCATGTTGGTGTGCTCGCCATCTGGTTTGAGCACATAAATTATGTCGGCATGCGTGCCTGTGTGAAGCGAACGCCGGCGTCACCAAGGGGAACACAAAAACGGAAAGGATACACCCGGCAAGCAGGCACAGGCAGAACAATAATAGGAGATGTAATCTTGGTGAAACGTCTGCACACGTCACGTGGGAGACAGATCACGATCCAGATCATCTACGTACAGTAGATTTGCAGCGTGCCGTTTTGATATGTCGTATAGGATCTGCACGTAGGGCTCAGATCCAACCGAGGGAACGTGTCATATATAGTGCAGATCATACGGGTCCCGCCCGACATCATGATGAGCTATACCAGTATCATACAGATCAGGGACGTACCGGCCCTGAAATATCTACTACTACTGTAGATCACGAATTGGTGTCCGATGCGTCAAATTCTGTACTTGGAAAACTGCACAGCCCAATGACGAGAAGGAAAGGACCGAATATGCAATGGCAAAAGCACGCGAGTATCTGAAGGCACCCATCTTCGCGACCACCAGTTATACTGGTTCACGTCCTTCCCATGTTTAGGTCGTGTCTTGAACATGGTCGGTCGCTGATCGTAGAAACAACTGTTGGAGTTGTGCAAGCGGTGCTCGGAAATGCCGGGGTTGGGAGCACTACAGCAGTACTGTACGAGTATAAACACACAGCAGCCGCAAGAGATACCAGGCATGTATAGACACATCATGACCAGAAGTCAGCATAGACACAGCAGTCCAACAGGCATGGTACGAGATGATACTGCTGTATAGTGGAGGCGAACTGCGCAGAACCAATCATTGTCGAAGCCTATTAATAGCATAGCCCATAGCTACATTTACGTCACGGTGGCGCATGCCAAATTATAAACTCACCGGACCTGCGCATGGTATGCTGCACCTGCTGCCTTGTATCTTGCAACCTTGTATCATGCCAGTATGATACAGCAGTGCCTGATACAGCAGTAGTCTACTGGTTGGTATACGTCCTGTCATACCGGTATACTCGTACCTGTTCGCAGTTCCTCCGCACTTTCGCTGTTGGTATAAAATGAGAAACGTATCATGAATCATACCTGGTACAAGGCACAGGACTACGACTACAACACACGCGCCACAATGATCTACCTGTACTGCTGTACCAGGCATAGTACAAATATGACATCGGTACCTGGTATACTTTACAGTAGTTGCATGCTATTATATCTCTAGACCTATATACACGCCGCACCTTGTACAGTACCAAGTACCAAGTACCTAAAGTACCTGGTACAGGATACTGCGTACTGCGTGCGGTCGCAAATAAATTATTGGCATATTCGGTTTCATATTGAAGGGCGAAACGGAACATCCACAAAACAAAATGGGAAATGGTCAAAATGGGGTATACCCCCGTCTTTATCCTCCAAACGGGGGGTTAGGGAAAACACGTCCTCGGGAGGTGGCCACGCGTGCCTTACCCTGCCTCAACTTCAATTCTGACGCGCTGGCAAGACACCCACAACCCCTGCAGAGCACGCAGACCCTTCATGCATTTTTTTCGGACACGCTATTGGGGCTGACTGCACCGTGGCGCAGGAGGGTGCACAAGGATCTCCTTTTGATTTAATGTATATCTCGGCGTACTCATGTATTTTTTTGCCTCAACAAAAACTACTTACTGCTGTAGTCTCAGGTAGTCTATTCCTGGTACGAAGTACCATATCATAGGTTGTTCGAAAGCAAGTGCGATAAAAAGATACCAGGTATGTGTGTGTTCTTCACGTGAAACCGTGTTCTTTCCACCCATCGACACGCATCGACATCAATCCCACCCAGCGTCCGTGCTGACTCTTCATCCTGGAGAGATACGTACAAGCTCTGTGTGATCCCAAACTGCAGGACAGAGTTTAAAACATCATCGCAAATGCAGGAGAATAGGCAATGCCATCGTACTTTATACGTACGAAAAACAGACCATGTACTGTAGACAAGCCAGGAAATCAGTCAAACATTGCGGGAAAGAAAGCGAGCGATAATATGCGGTGTATGATACGAGGTGCCACTCTGGACGGAGTTGTAACGACCGTTTGGGTCTGCACATTAGCATGCCAACGGTCCTTACATTTCCGTCCTGAGTGCTCTGCGGTTAATGCTACGAGTATCGACGATGTTGTGTTTGGGGCTCAAGGTATAATCTAGAGACTTAAAATATGACAAGCGAGGAAGAGCGTGTAGCAGTACAACTGTCATCATGCTGCGCGTGAAAATCGTACATCTCCTTCCGTTCTGCTGTACTCCGGACACAACACCGACCCCGGCAGTTTGGACTATGTATACATCTTGTGGCCGATGCTGTTGTAATCCCCACATTTGTTCGACACGTTTTGCCCCGAAGCCTCAAACGGGTTCTTCTGCCTCATCTGACATGTTCATATCATACAGTGTGATACCTGCCATTCTATAAATAGGTAATACGCGAACCGAAAGCATGTGATCAGTACAGCGGTACAGTATAACATGGGAATGGCAGTTCGAAACCACGATAATACTTCGTGTAATGCGGGTAGAGGGTCGCTCACCACTGCTGTCATGACCACCACGGCGAACCCCGTTGCCCCTCACGTCCCCGGCATCGTGTATAGACTGCTTCGAGGAAGAAAAAGCGAAAGATAGGAGGCCGCCTCCTAGGCAGACGAGCGTACTCCAATGCATGCTGGCATACAACGATGACAACGGCGGCGCCCCTTCTGCTGGTGCTGGTGCTGGTCGAAGAATACACTTGAATGCGGGGCCAAAACTCTGTGCTGCTGATGCGGTGGCGCTTGGCTCGGGGGTCTGGCGCTGCACCTTAACAGCGCGCAGGCCGCCGAACTAATGCCCCGGCTACTCTTCTTGAAGAAGAGTATGACGGACTGTAGCTGCGGATAGCAAGAGCTGGGCAAAAGGAGGAATTACCGTGTGCGCTTGTTCGCGGAAAACACCAGTGCGCGTGGCGAGACTGTCAACTTTGACGAAACGTAACAGATCTAGATTTTGAATTTTCGCGGCCGATCGAATGAACAGGAACCGACGAACTAAAGGGGGGAAGACCCTCGACGGGATTGCGATACACCGTACATGTCGTGGTGTTTTTGCCCGGCAGGAGGAGCCAAGGGAGGAAGCGAGAACACGGGTTAATTGTATACTGTAGGAGGGGGGATGCACCAGAGATCCTCATCAGTATAACTTAGAAAAACAATGTTATACTTCGTACTCGTAGTACAGTCTACAGTAGAGCCCGATACACTGTTTCTGCTGTAGACCGCCTTCACAGCCTAGCTCTTTTGCTCTACGTACATGCTCGAAGTTGACAATTCGAGTGTTCCAGTGCATATTTTCGCGTCTCGATTGAACACCGACACCGACCGAGGTAGAGGGCAGGGTGCAGTACGTTACCATGTCTTTGGCAGAAAGCGCAAAAAGACCGCCGAGGGTAAACGGCTAACGATGGACTATATATAATACGTCCTATCTGTTCCACTGCGGTCTCTATTAATAGCAGGTGATATGCCGTATCGCCCTCTGAGCCGTTTGCCACAACCTTACCGTCGGACTTCACTCAGGATTTCTGCGTGTTACATTACAATACTGATATTTACAGCACATTCATACGAAGTATACCTACGAGCTGTATAGTCTATGGGGGCAAGAAAGTGTGGGGCAATCTTCGACGTCGCTCTTCATTTCGTTCTGGCACATTATGCAACGTTGGTACTGTATAAACACCGCGATGAAGTGGAAGCTGCTACGTATGGCGTCGCGCGCTGATAATAAAATCGAGGCGGTGAATGATGATTGGTATTATGCTTGCCATTCGACAATCTACAGCATGAGCTTCGACGTTGATCACTCTCAAGCATTCCCAGAAACAAGAAGACAACAGGGGGAGAGATACAACGGGACCTTATGCCAAGTGTAACTCCATTCTGTACCTACTTCCAGCTCAACGTCGATCTTCTCCACTTGCTGCCCTGGCTCCACCCTTACTCTTCGTTACATGATCAACTACCTTCAATTTTTTGTATCATATAAGCCACGTCCAGGCTCCATCCCGACGGCATGGGTGTGAGTGTGTCACGTCCGCCCCCACCCCCGGCTCGTTCCAGGTTCTCGGCGATGCCTAAGCTGGAGCTTGAAGCGGGACACCCTCCACGACAGGGCGAGACCTGTGTGACCATCGAAACGATTTGCAGTAGGGGTTCTTTCTTCGCCGTTGATCCTCCATCCTTGTCCACCACGACGATCTCTGCCACCTGGTCAATGATTTTTCCACCCTCTACAGTACCTCGAGGCACCCAACGCTTTCCACCGCGAACGTGGCAAGTTTGTTGTTCCGTTCGTCGAAAGACACATGCCCCGGACAAGCGTACTGTTGGCGCTTGCGCGCCTCGGAGGTAAAGGCAGCTGATTCATCGAGCTCAGCGTTTCCTCCTCGCAGGTGTACCTGCGCTTGCGGGTCTGCGTGGGTCACGTTCTGCAGGCTGGCTTTGTGTTCCGGTCTTTCCGATGATTGTGGAGTCTCGACGACCTCCTCTCCTGAGGACTATGTCCAACCTAAGGTTTCAGTCCGCCGTGAACGGTTCCCCGCTTTCAACTTGGTGAGGAATCCCAAGTCGCTTTAGCGTGCGGGATATCGCGCGGAGAAACGTCTGGTACTGGTTCACCTACTCGCCTGCTCTGGAGCAGATACCCGCGTGTAGGGTGTCCACGCCGACTGCATCACAGCTGGGGCACCTCCTACCACGTGTTCCTCGATCCCCATGAAGCTCCTTCCTGTACCAACTAACTCTGCGGCGGGCATGACACGGAGCGAGTCCATCAGCCGCGCACGAAGGCATGCGGTGGCTCCTGCTCCTTGCGGGCTCCTGAAGCGGGTATCGGCGAAGGACTAAGTCTCCCCACCCCCCAGCGGGTCGTCTGGTCCCAGCAGGCATGTCGTCTCCACCAGCTGATCCAGAGAATGCTGTGGGCACGGTGCGACGGCCCTGGTTGACCAGCATGCCCAACTTCTGTCGGGGTTTCGGCGATTCCGTGGTGCCCGCGTCAAGCGCAGCCAGCATGTCGGCTTGTGGAGACCTTGGGGCCGGGTGCCTCTCTGTGCAGAGAGATCATTCCGACCAACATTCGGGGACGATTCCTGCTGCCGCTTCCTTGGTAATTGCCCTGTGTTGCCAATATCACGCAAGCTACGTTCGAGCTGAATGCTGATGCTCGAGTCAGGGAGTCCCCTCCTCACTCGGTCTCTTCACGGCCCAGGGAGGCCCGCAAAAACGTCCGGTAGGATCCCAACCCTTCTACCAATAGAGGCAGACATTCGTCTCGCTTCCGTCGGCGACAGCCCTATCCCCCAATCTCCCGTACAAAAGCCTGCTCGGGCTTGCTGGTGGCGTTGAAACATCAGCCGAGTATCCAGGCCCTTCTCCTGGAAACACGACTGTGTGTGCCTCCGCCGCTTCCGATTGGCCCAGGATTTTCTCGTACGCCCACTCCGGTCGATTCTAGCTGTAACGTAAGGAAACCTGTTTCGGACTTTGCTGGTTGTCGATGCATCATCTTTTGTTCTTGCCCTGCAACCAACTCGTTAGAAGGAAATAGAAGACTCTCCGAGGCCTCGTCGATTGCGGACAGCATACAACCGCAGGGTAGCCACATCCCCTCCTTTGAAATGGACCGAATTATGCTACGTACCTCGTCAGATGTCACCGCCAGCAACTGTGGTAGATTTCATCATATCGATCGGGAATAGGAAGACGAGACAAGTGGGACGTGTCTATATCGCTATATTTTGGCGACGACGAATAGTGCACCGGTATAGTGGCATCTAAACCAAGGTACGACGGTGCCTTTAAGAAGACCAGTGAAATCGACAACGGGACAGCCACCGATCGACCTCTCCTACGCGTTTCGGGAAGACAGTGCCGCGTGCACTCCGCGGTATGTTTGAACGTTTGAGGTACAGCAGGTTTGGACGATGCAACTGACACGCAGGGGATATCGGATCCCAGTCCAGTGCTCAACAGAGGGTAAAAGAGAACGAGGAAGTATGGGTAGGACCGCTGAATGGGGCAGGAGGTCTCAAGTACATCAATACAATAGTATAATGATCGGTGAAGGAGCAAAATATTACCACAATGGCATCGAGAGCCAAGCAGATAGAACCGTCAACGGTTTGAAGGTGGCTTCAACGTTTGGCGTCCAGCAGATTACAGTGTACGGGAGGCGCACCTTGGATATCGTCTTTCAACATACTTCTAACGCCACAGCATCGAGGGTTTGAGGTATTTTCAGGTTGTAACCGAGGCCACAATTGGTTGCATTACGGTCAAATGAGGATGGGTAAAGCACCAAGCACATTCCGCCCTTAAGTTGTGTCGCGTATCGCTTGGCAGAACTGTTGCCTAATACTATGCAGCTTCTGCTTACGCAAATATTTTGTCGGCCACTGGCGGCAGGCATCAGCCTGCCGCTGCCCCCCTGGTCGTATGCCGGAGTAGTGGACCTAGTGATCGTCATTCTCATTTAGCCCTCAGATATTACCATTGCCCTTCCTTTGTCTCGTACAGTACTACTGCTTTTAGTATGTTATAAACAGGACATGTACCGTGTCCTTGTTCACGCGACGGTATATACGCGCCATGATGTTGTTATCGCGCGATGAGGCCGGCACTTCCGTCATCACCCATTAACTTACTTAGTACCTCCAATTTAGACAACTCTTGGCGTCGTCAACGAAACGCAAAACACGACACGATTTCCGCTCGGTACATACGGTAGTGTCCACACCAAGATGAGTCGTCGAGCTCGGACCCGGGACCTCATATTCCCAGCGAATAAAGCAACGGCAACCATGAAGGCAACCGATAACGTCACGACGTTTCAGTTCTAACGCCGCTAAGGGTTTGAAATGTAACCAACGCGAAGACCCGCACCCGACTTTCTAGCTTAAACAACCCCGTTCCTCATTAAAGAAGCACGTTTCAATTAAATACCTGCAAGTGAAACGTTTTGATGTATCTGATTAACAGATCTTCAACACTGATTAAATTTCCCGTCGCGTGTAGGACTTGCATGATATCTGAAACACCCTTCCTCCAAGAGACGTTTCTGCTAGAATACTGTACCGACCTACAAACGTATGCCTGAATGTACGGATGAGACTTGGTGAAGGATTGGAACTAGTGCCACTTCTTCGACGCGGTTTCCGACTGACACCTCTGCGCCCGACTTTGGGTTTGACCCGTCGGCTGCCACATTGGACGTTCCAGTTGAAACCACTAGCTAGTGTCATGGCAGCCAACGTGTTCCAGGTTGACGATGCCAAAGAGTTTGCCGTTTTTCACACAAGTCAGTGCCCGGGCAGAGGTCCAACATCTACCGTGTATCACGACCTCTATCTCGGCGGCTGTTGTCCTTAACGGGGTCTCACAAGAGTCCGAATGATCCAGGGTTACGCATTATTTGACGTTTTGGTGGAATGCCGCGACAGAGGCCATAACAAGCCGCGGTTTGCCACGGCAAGCCCCGCGAGCTGCCATCGTCCATGGCGCCGCCACGGCACCTGCCATGGTAGTGCCCGTGGCACGTGCCGGGGCACGTGCCGTGGTACTTACTACGGCAGCCAACGGCAGTATCCTGGCACGTGCCATATCAACCGCCACGGGAAGCCCCACGGGAAGCCCCATGGCATGCCGTGGCCAACTATAGCAAGCCCCACGGCAAGCCCCACGGTGCTAGCGGAACGCGCGGGGCTACCATAGAGGGGGCTTGCTTGCATTTGCAGGACGTGCATCTCGATGAAGTTTGTGTGACGTGGTATCTTACTTCTATGCATGTACGGCTTAGGTAATTTATTTCTTTACTTATAACTCCCCGATGAGCGTCCGAAGGGGCGGGGATCTCTGCGCCGTGAAGATTGCCGTGGGGATTGCCGTGAAGATTACCGTGGGCTTTTGCCGTGGATTTCCATGGAAATTGCCGTGGAGTTCCGTGGGATTGCCATGAGGCTTACCGTGGGACTTGCCGTGGGCCCTGCCGTGAGA